>CAJUYH010002664.1:0-38384 GCA_910591685.1 Galerucella tenella
CCATCAGACTTTATCTGGCATTTATTTATATTGGTGACAGTAGTTGTCAAATGTAATATTTTAGGTGTGTTCAGAACGCGACAAAGATTTACTATAGTTGAAATAATACCCTTCTTGGTGTGCGTCATCGATTGTGACGTATATCCTTGTTTTCGGCATGTCGTTTATTTTATTTGCTATTTTGACATATAGCTAACCTTAAATTTGATAAATAAAATCATCAGGATCGTATTAAGCCAAAGCCGAGAAGGCTATGAAATTAATAATTACCAGAGCTTCTTTTTCTAACTGAAAATACTTCAGAACTTTCAAAATGCTGATGTTTTTTCGTGTATCTAGGCATATTTTTGTATTATTTAGATAAATATAACAATAAGATTAATATTCACTTCTCATAAATAATAGTTGACCGTAAGCAACAAAGTACACACCTGACAAGAACTGTCAGTGTGACAGTAAAAAAAGACGTAAGACACATTGCCGCTACGAAAGTTACGCCTTCATAGTATTTTAACCTCGCGATTGATAGGTTGAGCTTGCGCGTAATCTAAACATCAACCAATCAAATTTTGTAAGTCAAAGATTAGGGTTAACGTTTGTAAAACATTCAAACGGTTCATTATTGTGATATTTTTGTTAGGATTAATCACAGACCTGCCTTATTTTCCATTTCTTCCTACGTAATGTGATAAAAGGAGATTAACAATCGATGACGCACACCAAGAAGGGTATTATTTCAACTATAATTGTGATCGGGATATGATGGTTGTGAATAAAAGAGTATACAAACCTCGGTAGGAAGTTTCATTCCTGTCTCGAGATAATAGCGAAATAACTTCCTCATTCAGTCAAATTTGGGCTTGCGTACAAAGACCTCGTTGATCAATGGTGAAATATAGTACAGCAAACTAGAGATTCGGATCAACAATCATATATTTTGTTCTAGAAAAAGGACGTTTTGAATATTCAATTGAGCCTTGCGTATTTGGTCTTGGTTTTGCATATTCAGTCTTGGTATTGGTCTTGTTCATTCAATCCTGCTAGCCTTGTCTTGCTTTTTCGCGAGACCAAGACCAAGACTACAAGACCAACTCCAATATTGCTCATCACTATTTTGTAAGATCATTGTTGCCGGAAATTATGAAATTATAATTAATAATAATTATTATTATACCATTCAACTTTAATATATTTATAAATTTGTTTTTATAGATCGCTTATGTATAATTGATTATCTTTTTTTCAGTTCAACTATACCGACTACTGGAATAGATCCAAAAAATGATTCACTGTACTTCTATCAAACTGTATCAGTTGCTGTTTGTCCAAATTTGACCCTACCGTTCAAACAGCAAGGTGAAAATTGGTGGGCATTGTCAGCATTTGGTCTAGTTGTAGGAACTGCAGCTGGAAACATTCTAGTATGTCTGGCGATTTGTTGGGAAAGGAGATTACAAAATGTTACCAATTACTTCTTGATGTCTTTGGCAATTACGGATTTAATGGTAGCAATTTTGGTGATGCCACTTGGAATTTATACTCTTTTTTGTGGTAAGTCTACTAGTTCCATTACATAGTATATAAGAAATCATAGGAACAGTATAAGTGATTATTTTTAATGAATTTCAAATTGGAAATGGAAAATTTCGGTCTTCCGACTACATGTTTAGACCAGGCAATAGGTTAATATTGAATCCTAGTAGAAAATAATAGGTACTATGTAATATCTTTTTTCCACTACTAGCTGTGTAGTTGACAATTATTGTTTCTTTTAGCCAACTGAGAAGTTGAATTTCTCTATTAGTGGCTAATAATTTCCTCTATATCATTAACCTAGGTTAATAATGGACCAATTAAAATGTTTGGTGAATCCAGTAGTGCGTTTATAAACGTTACAGAGTACACATTTCTCATACTTTTTTGATAACCATCGTTCATGAATGAGATTTTTGTTACTCTGTGACTACTTTCCTAACGTTCATAACAACGAGGTTCATAAAAATAGGGTAACATCACCAATGAATGCCACCTTAATGCCAGTGAATGTCACTCAAAATCAGCGATTCTCGTCATGAAATAACGCGTTTTAATTTCATATTTGAAGTTCTAGAACTTCGGTTTCCAGCATAAACAAGCATGTTACTCGGGTTGAAAAATTATAGCTCTCGCCTTGTCGCGGATTTTTGCAAAAACTGGCATTCACATGTGCCTTTACCCTATACTTTGACATTTCCAATGTACAAATTTTTAGATCGCGGTATGGAGTGTGGTAAATGTCAAAAATGTCAAATAAGACGTAGTTTTTGTAACCGATTACCTAACAAGAAAGTACAAATACAAAATTTTTAAAAGAACTTAAGATTAATCCCATAATATGGATCAATATATTGAATTTTTCAATAGTTATCCTTAAGTTTTGTTGGAATTGCTTATGTGTAAACCGTTTCAATACAATCTCCACATAATTTTCTATTCGTTGTTGCGCAGCTTTTTTTCCAAGAGAAACAATTGAAATTTCTTCTTCGTCGTCACTATCGCTCTCGTCGTCAAAACCATCAAATAAATGATATTTTGCGCCTAATGCAGCTGCCAATGTTACAAATTCACTTTGGTTTTGGTTCATTATAGTAGGTATAAAAACACAGAGGGAAATAAAATAACATAAAGTTGTGGAAACGAACAACAACAATGAAACTTACAAATTTTATAGCTCGACGAGATGTGTGATTGATTAATTAAAATTTGGCAGTTATGTTACCATAATGCGTTCATAAATCACGGTTCACAATGTGCTCCACTTCAAATGTCAACCAATTCCATTACATAGTACCTAAAGTGTTTTACTTTGTACATTCGTTTATGAACGCACCCCAGAGATGGTAGTTCAACAAAAACGTATGCAACATAATTCTGTATACCTAGGAGATTGTCTTCAACATATTTGCTGCTTGAAATTACCTAACAAGATTAGGAAGTTATTTGAATGAAAATTCCATTAGTTTAAAATTCGCGCTCAACCAAAAATGACTGATGACATAAGGAGTACGTTCATAATGTATGGAGCGAAGACAGACAGTATACTTGTCAGTCAGACGATGGGGTAAACGCTTTTCGCGGTGCATTTGCAAACGCTGTGGTGTATAAGTATAACTCTCACACTCAAGGTGTTGTGATGTGAACGCAATACCACTTTAACTTGTTTTTTCTTCAACTGCACATGTGTTCAGAGTAAAAACAGTACCCACGTTTTGTGACATTTTTGGATGTGGTCGTATAATTGGTTCCGTTAATTCGTTGCACTTGATATTGGTGATTATAAACTAAAGAAATGATGGTATTTTATTGCTGTGTGTTCAAATTATAATAGCCACAACAAACAAGTTCATATGTACCGTTTTCCCAATAAAGATTCTTTGGCTAGTAATATTTTAGCATTGAAATAGTGTATAGTGTCAATTATTTCTAATTTTTGTCTCAAATTTGGCTAGTAGTGGAAAAAATTCTATACACACCATGGTGGTGGAGAAATTTATAAATAAGCCTCGCACCTTATTATTCCGCTCGAGGCAAAAATCATTTTGGTGCTCGGTCAATAAAAATAGTCTCCACCACCTTGTATGTATGTGTGATTTTTGGGGTGACATTCACTGAGACCTAAAAGGTCTATTTTGCCCCCTTACTTCTACTCAGTTTCTGAGGAGAGTCTCAGAAACTAGTAGTTCCTTTAGTCCTATTTCCTGGAGGAATTTTAGGATGTCTGCAGGCATCAACTTAGGCAAATGTTCCTCTTCTATCCAGTAATCTCCCAGGTGCTGTGCTCTAGGATGCTGGAGTGCTGTGCAGTTGGAAAGTATGTGGATGGAGGTTTCTTCTTCCATTCCACAAAATCTGCATTCTTCTTCCTCCACTATTTTGAGCTTTTTCAGGTGCCCATTCAGGCGACAATGTCCCGTTAGGATCCCTGTCAAAACTCTTAGCGCAGTTTTACTTTGACTTATGCATTCTTTTGATCTCAACAGGTTGTAGTCACCCAGAAGAGTCTTTGATTGTATAAGCCCTACTAGATCTTTCCAATGGTCAGATCTTCTCTTTTTCTCGACTTTACTTATTTCTTCCAATATTACATTGGAGCTGATTCCGCAAAAGGGTTCGGGCCCCCAGAAAGGTATTTAAGTCCCCCTCTTTGCTAGTTCATCTGCTATTTCGTTTCCTTCTATTCCAGTGTGTCCTGGAATCCATAGTAAGGTGACTATGTTGTTCTCGCCTAGTTCATTGAGTTTGTCTAGGCATTCCCACACCATTTTGGAACTGATTACACAAGAGCTCAGTGCCTTAATGGCTGCTTGACTATCCGACATTATGATAATCCTTTGTCTTCTGTATCCTTTATCAATATTGAACTGGGCGCACTTTCTTATGGCGTGGATTTCCGCTTGAAAGATACTTGGGGTTTTTCCCAAGCTTTCAGAGTGTTTGGTTCCTGGCCCGAACACTCCTATCCCAGTTCCTTCTATTGCTTTTGAGCCGTCTGTTTTCCATTGAATGGCATTCTTTCCAAGTCTGGTAATGGTATTTGGATCCCATTCCTTCTTGTTGCTCATTTCCGTAACGAATTTCTTTGGAAAGTTATATTTTTCCATCATACCGTCTTGTGGCATGTCCCAGGTTGTCTGATTTCTAAGAAGTGAGGAGGTGTTTTTTTTAATGATTCCCTCTCTACTTAGTCTGTATCTTGTTCTTTCTGCAACACTTTCCACCACCATATGTAAAGGGGTGAGGTTGAGAATCACTTCCATGGCTGCCGTTGGGCATGTTCTCATTGCTCCTGTAATGCATATACAGGCTAGTCTTTGAATTTTGGAGAGGTTTTCTCTCGTCGTCAATAGGCTAGTTCTACTACACCAGGCAATGGCTCCATAAGTGATGATTGGTCTCACTATGGCAGTGTACATCCAGCTAAGGATTTTTGGGTTACAGCCCCAGTTTGCTCCTGCCAGATTTCTGCACACCATTATAGCCATTTTTGCCTTGTATGTAATCTCCTTTTCGTGTTTGTTCCACAGGAGTTTACTGTCTAAAGTTAAACCTAGATACTTGACTTCTTGTCTCCACTCGTTCCCATCAAGTTTTATGGTTTTGAGGTTGATTTTTTTTTCTTAGTGAAGGCTATCAGGATGGTTTTAGTGGGGTTTATGCTAAGTCCCACTTGCCTACACCAGCTATTTGTATAGTTCAGACCCTTTTGTACAATATCGCAAAGGGTGTTTCCACCACCTTAGTCCATCCGTTTTTTAATTGATGTCAAAAATGACTATACTTGCATGTTCTATTGCTTGGCCTAGTAATATTTATAAGACATAATGGAGGAACAGATGATAAAATGGGCAGTTTTCGATTCTCCTCAAAAATATTCAATTTTTGCGACTACTCACATTCCAAACTTCGAATAATATTGCATAAAGTTGAATTGTGCTACTGAATTTGGTTAAAGCATGGATCGAGGGTTAGTCAGGAACGCAGGAACACATTAATTTTTTCCATCAAGTAACGGTAAAACTGTCAGTCATTTATTTCAATTGAGTACACTAATGGATTAACTTTCCATGTTCTATTCCATTGTGAAATATCCACTGTGAGGCAAAGGTATTTAAAATGAATAAATTCGATTTTGTCAATTTTTGTCGGGTATCTATATTTTTTTGTTTATTTTAGCGTAAGGTGCCTCGACAACGCTGGTTATCGGCACAGAAAAAATAGTTAAAAATATTTACATGCAATTATTACAAATTTCAAATTATATATTACGGTATAGATAGAGAGTAGCTTCCAAAAACTTCAAAGACTTTCTTGATTTCGGTGGGGCAGTCAAGCATTTCCTTGAAGTTAGGCCTTAGGTCAAATCTATAATCTATAATTGTTGAGTGAGAAATTATAAGAAGACGCAACTTACTACTATTATGCGTCTGCTATGATAGTTCCGAAATCTAGCCCAATCTAGCCGTCGCGACCGTCGTTTTGGTTTCGAGTTTGTCACTGTTGTCTAAAACGTTGTGAGAGCAACATTGCTGCGTATCAAGACTGTAAGACCAGATGGGACATGTAGGACTAATTATTATTGTTACCCGTGCGAATTTCAAATATCTGTATTTTCTGTGACCCTGTCATTTTATGACTCCAGCCTATATGCTTCCATTCTCGCTTCCACCTTAACATGCAAAGCGTTAGCCACAGACATACAGTGGATGCTTCATTTCTCATTTATTGGAACTTCAGTTCTTTACGTCAAGTTAGGTTTGAGCATGGAGCTAGTATTGAGAGGAGTCGCTACGCCTATCATAAAAGTGGTATCGGTTTCGCCATTTTACTTCCACTTCTCTGTCAACTTGACATTAGTATTGTTTTGTGGATGTGAATTGGGTATTTTTGGATTTTCTTTTTGTTAGTGTCGTTTTTTTCTATTTTAATAATTGAACAATAATGGTTTCTTGTGCTTCACGAAGTTGTACAAGTAGATACAGTGTAAATACGAAAAAATCATCAGGAACAACATATTATAGGTTAGTAAACAATCGAAAGGACTGTACTGGAATATATTTCTTTGTGCTTCAATAAGTTTTATTCAACTTCATTTTATATTTAATGTTTGTAGATTTCTTAGAACTCCATCAATATGATATATGTTGCTGATATTTGTAAAAAGAGGTTCTTGGCAGCCAACAAAATACCTACAGTGTTTCTATATTATCAATTTCACTAGTGAATATATGTTTATTGATTGAAAATTTAAATAGTCCGGCTCTGCCGACGACGCCATATTGCTCACATCACAATGTCACTCATGTGATACCACTTTCCTATTATAAGATAGTCGACTGTGTCATCTCCTCTTAATAGTAGCTCCATGGGTTTGAGCGACCGGGGGTCGCGACGCAAAAGATCTGACCTTTACGTTACGTTATGTTACGTTGCTTCGTTATGTGCGTGTGCTCTCTCTTGAGTCTCTCTCTCGTTTACGAAGCAGCGATTCATATGCTTCAGCCGGGAATCGAACCCGGGCCGCCCGCGTGGCAGGCGAGCATTCTACCACTGAACCACCGATGCTAAAAATTCTATGCAAAGCTGGTATTCGCAGTGATGGTGATGTACTTAAATTTGTTCGGATAAATTTTTACTATTATGCCCATAATTTTTTTTGCGCGATTGATTTTTTTTGTTTATTCACAGCATCGGTTGTCAGGACGGTAGGTTGTGTTTACTGGTTTCTAAGTTTAACACGTCGGTAAGTGATTTACTTACCGTTCAGACGTCAAAAAGTAATAAATAAATAAATAAATGAATTCCACCAAAATGCAAAATATATTTTAAACTGATGGAGAAGTATGAATGTCACTTTTGACATTTCGTTCATTTCGACGAAATTCAAATTATTTTATTCGGAATTTTTTTCAATACGATCGCGCAAAAAATGGTATAAGCATCTCGAACGTTAAGGGTAATTACAACGTTTGCATGTAGATTCCTCTCGTGAAATTGGACAAAATGATATGAGGATTAAGGGATCTAGCACATTTACTTTTCGAAATACAGGGTGTTGAAATTTTGAAAACTTGAATGTTTCAATTCGATAACTTTAAAATGGATGGATAAATTGATTTGACATTTGGCAGGTTGTTTTGAAATGTAAAAGGGCATATTTTGATAGAAATAGTAGTTTGTGCAACTAGTGTAGATATAATGGAAATATCGCACGAGGACGAAGTTTAAGCACGACCCCGTAGGCGGAGTGCTCAATCGTTCAAGTGCGATATGGACAATTCACACGAGTCGAACAGCATATTTTTCCTACGACCTGTTTAAGAAAAAATCTAGAGAGTGAAAATTTCTATAAACTGTAATATAACTTCAAATTAAAAATTTAACAATTCAATTTTGTTTCCACTAATTTTTTTGAGGTAAACGTACAGTTCTTGAATGTCCAATTTGTATAATGCTACGGTTTCCCTTTTTAAATATACGATGCTGTTAAATTATAAGTAGATGTTGCCAGTCGGACTCCCCCATGAAGGGTACCGTACCATTATCTATAATCATGAATATTCTGCTAAATATTTCAAACGTCTTCCTGTTGTCGTTATAATTATCAAGCAGAATAACTATTTAAAAATAAAATTAACAATAAAAAAAACTTCTTTACGGGGAATCGAGCCCGGGTCTACCGCGAGAAAGTCTGGTTTGCTCACTACTCGACCACTGAGGAATATGCAAATTGTTCATTTATAGCGTCAAATGTATTACATAATTTTTGCTTAAAAGGAACTAAAGATCCTACCGTGTGTCCCGCGACACGTTCTACCTTTTATTATTTATTTTTGGAATCACAGTTTAGTCAATAAGCCTATTGTTTTCATATTTTCAAATATTAGATTCGTATGCTTCTCATTTCGCAATGTTGAGAAGTGTATTGAGAAAATGTGTTTAAAGATACTCAGGATTAAATTAAGGCAATACTGTTCAATAACCTTTCAGAAACAACAACGTCAACCGAAAAATATTCCAATTTATTGCGCAGTTGTTAAAGGAGAAGTAGGTAGAAATAGTTGTTTTGTATATTATTCAATACAGAAACAGTTCAAGTCGTTACTATAATAGCACTAGAAATGTTAAGTGGCTTTTTTCAGAAAGCTCCTAGTAATATTGTTAAAGTGAGTTTCATCATATACAGGTTGCGAAAAGTCTTATCGCGATATGCGATTTACACAAGTGCGACAAGGAAAATATGAGAAAAACTACTAAAAAGAGTGATAAGAGTTATTGTTCGCAATCAGCGTTGGGGGTGTCTCACTATGGGAGTAGGTTCTATTCACAGGAATTGGGCGATTTTCAAATGCCACAATAAACAAATTAACCATTGCATCAGTCGAATGACCTGCAAAATACCATTTTATAATTTACACTTTTTCGCAGGTTGAGTATGTTATTGGAGGCTTTGTAAATGTTTTATTCTCAAATACATGGCATGCGCTATGAACAGTCTACAGGGTGTCCAAAAATTTTCCTGCTAAACTTATACTACAGACAATAAAGAAGAAGCATACGTCATTGTCTCGCGCATCTATAACGGCCGGACCTTTACACATGACGTCCCAAGACAAATCATTTTAATCCTATTTTATGCACCCTATATTATTTTCTACAGCTGGATACGATTTTATATTGGAATACCATATACTAAAAATTGTCAGTAGCCTTAAATACAGAAGTCGCATAAAATGTCAACTTTGAGAAGTTTTTTATATTTTCTATAAAAATTTAGGGTTGAGAACTTTTACTTCCAAACGTAACCCATAAGAAATTAGGACATCTAATACCTTAGCTATTTTTGTGTATATAAACTTCCACTAAACTTAATATTGCCCACATAGAGAGTAATAATTTATTGCGAATATAGTCCTTTTTCCACTGCCTTCACAATCAAAATAATTTCAAAAAACTTTTCAATGAAGTTCTTGAATCCTTATCATATTTTTCTAATCTCCGCTCCTGTTCAGTTTTAGTTCGAATACTCTATTGCCAACTGTCTTCCATTTTCATTGTGTTGTTTTAAATTCAAATGCCACTTTTCAGCAACTTACATAGCGTCCCATCCAAGAACTTTACATCACAGTATGTATTTTTAAACTTTGTGATTATAATTTACAATGTCACCATGTCATTGTTCCTTTTACAACCATATAATGTTCAAAGAAGTGCTTTTAAATGCTGTGTCGAGCTCGAGTTTGTTGATCTAATAGAGTAAAAGCTTAAAATCGATCGTGGCTTGTTCATGTAATGGAAAAATAAGTATCTACTCAGAGCATCTTTTTATTCAGAAGAAAATAATTAAAATAGCATAAAATAGTTTATTTGTCTATATAGCTATTTGTGTAAAATTATATATTGTCGATTGGCCTCTCTTGAAATCGACAATGAATTTGTGCTTGAATTGCACACTAAATTATTTCCACAATCGAGGAGATCACATATTTCCAAAAATGTATTTAATTTGATAAATGAAAATTGAAAGTATAGCTTCAGTACAATTCCAGACGATGAAGATGAGTTTGGAATTGTTCGCCATTGTTGTTGATTCAACAATTTGCACTTCGGATGATTCAACTTCATCCAAGATTTTCTGTGCCGTTTCAATTTTATAATCAATGATTTTTTCAATGTATCCCTCGGCTCCAGAAGAACTTTGCCAACCTCCATTACATTTTAGTTGAATTATATCACCTCCTCCATTAATTAGAAGAGATCGCATTGCCGATTCTTTAGCCAGGGAAGCGGATCGAATGAAAATTCTGAGACCCAGTGACACCTGGGATGGAATCAAAGGATGCAGTCTTGCCAGGATCACCTTGGGTGACCCTGGAAAGCTGGCGTCAAAGAAATATTTGGCGATGACAAGGAAAAACCTTCGTTTAACAGAATGATTTTTGACTGGCCACTGTCAACTAAGGTAACACCTCCATACTATGGGGCTAGTGGACACACCTCTATGTATGAGGATGTGTGAACAGAAAGTAATCGTCAATAAGAGAGTGTGTTCGGTGAGTCTTGGCCTACACCTGCCCATATAAAGGAGATGTCTTCTAGTGACCTGTCCACCTTCCTGGGAAGGACAAAATGGACGATGACCTAGGAGGACAACTTCTCGGGAGGATGTACATTGTACAATGGGTCACATGTGGCCTAAGTGCGTGAGCCTACATTCACCCTCCCTACTTTATAGATACAGAACTAGAAGATTAGCTGACGTGCGACAAAAACTGTGGCCTGTATATAATTCTAATCTGATAAATTGAAAAAATGGGCGATTTCACAAAGTATTTTTCATTAGTCTCACTTTTTCAGAGCATTTTCCATTACAATAACGTGGAAATAGAAAATATAAGGTGTTGTCATCAATCTGATGGTCTCAACGCAACATACTGTAATATTTTTCTTATTTATTTAAACAGTTTTTACCGTGGGATAAAATTATACACTCACTATGGCTAATTACTATTGATTTATTAAAGAAACACTTACACACTATAATAAACTTAATTTATATACACACTACTTAATGTCTATTAATTTATCTACACTCGGTATAATAATTGTCCTAATTTATCTTCAACACTATTTATATTCACTTTCTGTTCACTCACTGTATACTGAAACTGTTTACCGATTCACTGTATACTGAACAACTCCCAATTCACTCGAAAATCCGCGTATATATAGTCCCCGGAATCTCTAGAGCTTTCTGGAATTCACCGCTTTCTACGCTGTTTGAGAACAGTCTCGAACATTACCTGTTCGAGAACCTTTCTAGAAAGGTTGTAATAACCGGTAGAACCCAAGTAGTACCGACGGCCGTTAGTAATCAAAAACCTGTAATAGAGAAACTAAAAACTGCTGGTCCACCGTAAAAGCTGCTACTCCAGAGAACACCTTGGTGCCGAATTTCACGAGCCGGAACCTGAAAAAGTAAAATTCTCCTGGTGTGTGCCAAGAAGGCAGCGTAGCTGGCTGTCACTACCCACGAGTACGAGGGAAACAGGAATCAACGACTCCTGTAAGAAAAGTCCGAAAGGATAGATCCGGCCTCAGCTGCTATCAGTTGTTGTTGGTAATGAGAGGTCTTTGAGTGTAGGGTTACGTGTGGTATAAGGTTCAGGATAAGGTATTACTACTAATTTACTAAGTAGTTTTTAGGGGATACCTGTGTATGAAAGCAAACTAAGCGTTATCGAATTTAAATGTGTTTATTATAAAAAAAGAAAACCAAGAATAGAAATTGAATAATGGAATAATAATAATAAATACTTATAATATAAAACAAAAGATATGATTATGATAATAAATTCAGTTAATTGAAAATGGGCGAGAATCGTAATTATAGGTTACGTATGAAAACTTAATAACTTATATTGATAAATGAATTCTCTTTTTGCAAACTTTTCGGTGAGGGCTAAATGCTCCTCACCCCTCAGTTTTGAGGATTACGAATGAATCCCTTATAAATATCAAATTATATCAAATTATAAATATCAAATAAATATAAAATTCCAAAATAAGATATAAAAAATAATATGTGCATGAGGTGGCAATAAAATACGGGCTAACCAAACTACAAAAATATTTGTTTCACAAGATTTAATTAGTTAGTACAAGATTTAATCAGACTCACCAATGTGCAGGTAGGGCGCTCTCCAACAATGCTTTTTATCGAACCTATTTGCCTCTAGCCGAAACTTATTTTGAACTCCGCACTACTTTTGTCTTACAAGTCAAAATATAACTCTGGATTTTTCCAGATGACCGCTAACCGCGAACTCTATGGGGCAACCGCTCGCAACCGTCTTCGGAACCCCACTAACTTTTTTTTTTTTTCTATCTCGTCCAGCTTTGGGCAATTTTCTCCCAGTCAGCTTTTCACCACTTTTTCATATATTTTTTATGTTCACTTATTCCGACTTTCAATGGTCTAGATGTTTCCAGAACAGTATGGATATTACCTGCGAAAGAACCTTTCTAGAAAGGTCGCATTCATAGTTTGCGACAGGACCGGCTTCTGAATGACTAAGTTCGTAACATTGCCCTCTCCTCAATAGTAAGTTCCTCCTGGAACTCCTGTGTAGCCGAGACTGGATGTTTGAATTGGCAACTTGATCCATTCCTACACTTTCCGGTCGTATGGAAATAACAGGGTACTGTCTTCATCGGATACTGATTACGTGGGGAATAGCTGCAGGTTAAAATGTGGACATCGGTACCTTCGAAGATCACTTCCACTATATTCCTAATGACTCGCCAATCCAGCTGGTTGCTCTCTATCTAAGGCATCGCTAGTTTTTTCACGTTGGATTCCAGCACGTGGTCTCGAAGACTTCGTAGCGCTTCCTACACATTCCGGTAGGTGGATCGATCTTGAAATTCGTTCTTTGTTACCAGATAGAAGATGTGTCGTTAGTTGTGTTTAAGTTTCAGTGTTTTGCCAGGGGTCGGAATCTGTTCTGAAAGTTTTTCTGATTGTCCAAACTTCTTTCGAAAGTCGTGCATTTTTTATATTGACTGGGATGTTGTGTGCCAGTGAATAGTCTTCCGGGAGCGTGAACAATTCTTGTCGCTGCTCTGTAGTAACCCCAAATCTAGCTTTACCGGTACCTCCATATGCACCCATAAATTCTTCGAAGGCGGGGTCAGGATCTTCCCGGATATGGTTTACTCCTTTATCTTTGTCACGGTCTCCTTCGAATGGCGCTAGTCGATTTTGGTGGACTACTTTCGGTTTTCCATTGGGAATCTTACTTATGCGATAGATGACGTCGATGATCCTCTTGATTAAGTATGGACCCTCCCAAGATTTTTGTAGTTTTGGAGAAAGGCCCTTTCTCCTCGTTGGGTTGTGTAACCATACTTTGTCCCCTTCTTTGAAACTGCCTTCTGTAGCCTGCGTGTCGTACCGATTTTCCATTCTGTCGCTGGCAACTTGGAGATTCGTTCGAACCAATTCGTGTACATCGTCCATCCTTTTTCTCAACTGGATCACGTAGTCTTCTCCCGCTAGATCTTCTTCAGGACGACAACCAAATTCCAGGTCACAAGGAAGTCTCATTTCTCGTCCAAATAGGATTTTCGCAGGTGTTTCACCTGTGGATTCATTGATGGCAGATCGATACGCCAATGCAAATAGGGAAAGGTACTGGTCCCAATCTTTCTGGTGGCTGAAAACTACTTTGGACAGGTATTTTCCAACGGTCCTGTTCATTCTTTCGACCATTCCGTCTGACTGTGGATGCAACGCCGTTGTCCTGGTCTTCTTCATTCCCAGCTCCTCACAAATTTCCTGGAATACATGGCTTTCGAAATTCCTTCCCTGATCGCTGTGAACTTCCAAGGGCACTCCATATCGGCTAATGAATTCTTTTACCAATACATCCGCGACCGTTGTGGCCTTTTGGTTCGGAATCGCGTAAACTTCTACCCATTTGGTAAAATAATCCATCACAACCAGAATGTGTTTACTACCATTTTCTGTCGTCGGAAATGGTACTGCGATATCGAATGCAATCCTTTCGAATGGGCTTCCAACATTGTATTGTTTCATGGGAGCCTTTCTCTTGCGATGACCTCCTGATGGACTTTCGTGTAACTTCCTCAGTACCTCAGCTACTCTCGATCTCGGGATAACTATTTGTCGTCTATTTTCGGAACCATCATCGTTTTCCAAGATTCGTTTCAACAGGCCTTCTTCCAGGACAAGGGAGTCCAATATGCCTTCAGTGTTGGTGAATAGTTTATTCTTAATCAATTAAAAATCTTTACAATCAAAATCAAAACAGAGAAAACGAATGATAAGAATAGTATACTCGATAAGTGGGAGAACACTTGTTTCGAGTAGAAATATTAGAATATTGAGGATTTGTTACATTATTATGAATAAACAAAAAAAAAAATAATACATAAGTAAATAGCAAAAAAGAGAAAACAAATAACTTACATCTAACATCTTACATGCAATATCCAACTTTTGACATTTCACAATATACACACGAGTAAATGAAAACAATAGGAGAAAAGAGAAAAATTTAGGATTATTTGCAGAGTTTGCATATACTACATTCTTATTTCTATATAATTATGTATCTCATGCCTAGATTTCTGTAAAATATACAACTTCAATTTATTTTTAAATATATGCACGTTGGCTAATAATTTTAATGATTCCGGTAACGAGTTGTATAATTTTGGGGCCAGGTAAGTATAAGACTGTTGGGCGATCGTTTTTGTCATATGAGGTACCGGGTAATGTGTTTTCTGGCGGGTATCATAGGAGTGTAGCGATGTTGGGAATGAGTCCTTTGCCTTGCGAAATTTATTAAGTATACAATAATAGAACAATTGTCTTATATCCATCACTTTAGCATCTATGTACAACTGATCAGATGAATATTGGTATGGTTTGGATAGAATGACCTTTAGAAAACGTTTTTGTGTTATCTCCAATAAGTGCATGTGAGTTTTGGATGCAGCTCCCCATACCACTATTCCATATCGAAGATGACTTTGGACGAGAGCATAGTATAAAAGTTTTAAGGAATGTTCAGGTAGTAGTTTTTTTAAACACTTTATTTTATATAGTATTACTTGTAACTTTTTTACAATTGATTTTATATGTTCTTCCCACCTAAGATGTGAGTCGATTGTAACACCCAAATACTTAACATTATTCACAGCCTGAATGGAGTAGCTGCTATCATCCGCAATGATATTTATATGGTTAAAAGTAGGTAATCCAGATTTGTTACAGCTAAACGGAATATAGTTTGTTTTATCTAAATTTACTGTAAGTAATTTATGTGACAACCACTTGTTTATATGCTTGAAATCATTTTCTGCTTTTTCCTTAAGCTCATACCAGGCGTTAGCGCTATAAAAAATAGCTGTATCATCAGCGAAACCAATAACGTGGCCGGCGGTGCCTAATGAGAAAATATCATTTAGATAAATATTAAATAAAAGTGGTCCCAGGACTGTGCCTTGCGGTACCCCAAACTGAACTTTCCTGGATTCGCTAAAGACATCATTCATGTTAACGCATTGATGCCTTCCGAGTAGATACTCTTTAAATAATTTCAAGCAAATACCTCTAATACCTATGTCTTCTAGCGAGCGGAGGAGGGAGTTGTGGTGGACGGTATCGAAAGCCTTAGATAGATCTATAAAAATGCATAAGCAGGGATTGTTTCCATTAAAAGATTTGGTAATTTTTGTTGTTAGATCTAAAATCGCATCTTCAGTTGACGTTCCCTCTCTAAAACCAAACTGCTGTTTAGAAAGTATTTGATATTTATCGAGGTACGAAATTAATCGTTTCTTGAGGGCCTTTTCAAATATTTTTGAGAGATGAGGTAGTAAAGAAATTGGACGGTAGTTTGTAATGGTGCTTTTGTTTCCTTTTTTATACACTGGGATTATTACTGATTTTTTAAAACTTGAGGGCCATACGCCATGTTGAAAGCATTCATTAATTAAAAATTTTAATGGTTCAACTATGTACTCCGCTACTGATTTGATTGTTTCCGCTCTAATATTATCTTCTCCGGTGGCTTTTTTACTCTTTAAATCATGGATGATTGTGAGCAACTCACTGGAATCAAGCGGCGTTATAACAAACGAATTACAGGTTCGTTTCCTAGTTGGTACGTAATTTATATCTTTTTTAATATTATTAGCTAAAGTTGTGCCTATTGTGGCAAATATTTGATTAAACTCATTAGCAATACTTTTTTTATCAGTAATTAATTGGCCGTTATAATTGTAAACAGAATTTGTAGAGTGTTTTGTTTTCTTCTTTTTACTAATATTATTTACTATGTCCCACAAATTTTTTGGATTATTATTGTTTTTATTGAGCTCCATATTGTAATAGTTGTATTTGGCTTTTACTATCAAAGAATTCAGTTTATTTTTGTAAGTTAGGTATTGCGTTTTAAGTTGTAGATTACTGGGATGTTTTTGTAGCTTTTTAAACATTTTATTTTTTGTATTGATAGATTTAAGCAATGCGTTAGTTAGCCAGGGTGCAATTTTTGTGTGTTTTCTTTTTATTAGTCGTTTTACTGTACAATCACAAATTGTGTTGCTAAGTATTGATACAAACTTATTGGTTGCAGTATCTGCGTTGTTTGTATTGTAAATTGGATCCCATGATATATTCTTTAAGACATTTCTTAATTTATTTATATTAATACTTTCAGCATAATGCTTCTCATTTATACATGGTGCATTCTTGGAGTTCAGCATTACCTGCAAGATATTAGTTGCATGGTCAGTTATATTAGTCTGGATTACTATAGGCACAACTTGGTCTATAATATAATGTTTTGATTTTATGAATATATGATCCAGACATGATTTTTCTCGTGTGGCGATATTAATTGTAGAACTATATCCAAACTCATTGAGGGTATTAGTATATTCAGTTGAGATACTATCGTTTTCTAATATATTCATATTTAAATCACCAGTGAAAATGTACATATCTTCATCATTATTAACACTTGATTCAAAATAATTTTGCAAACATGTAACAAATAAGGCTGCGTTTGTATCGGGTGACCTGTATGCTGCAGATATAACTATGCTATTACTTTGTCTAGATTGGATTATTTTAACCAGTAGAACGTTGATATTTGGGTAGATCTCTATTATTTCATAAGTATAGTTGAAATTACTCTTAATGTACATAACAACGCCATCATTTTGGTTGTATTTACTTTCATTATAAATGATATCATAACCTTCAATATGGTGTAGACTTGTATCCAATATATTCCACGTTTCAGTGAATACAATGCAGTCTATATCAGAATCAAGTGTTGTGAGTAGAATTTTGAATTCATCTAGATTTTTATTGATACTGCGAATATTATTAAGTATTAATTTAAAATTTGAATTTAATTTGTTGATGGACAGAACCTCTGTGCACTGTTCGATAGTTTCTAATTTATATGTCTCTATATTCGGTACTTCGAAATCTCGTATATATTGTTCCATGTCAAAAAATACACATTAATTAAACGAGAATTACAAATAAAGATAATCACGAACTCTGACAATGAACTTAAATATACCTACAAACATACACACATATACATACACATACATACATACACATATAATACTAGATATAAAGTACAATTTAAAATGAGAACAACCACAATTTAAAATAAAGAAAAATTTATACAATTAAGAATCTAAAAACTGATCCAAATACTATTTCGTATTAAAATGCAATTGACTGAACTGAACCTAATTAGGACATTAAAACTAAAACTTAACTTATTTATTGGTTACTGAGTCAGAGCGCGTCTTAGGTTTGTTTACAGTTTTATTTTTATTTTCTGTCACGACTTCATCCCTTTGACTTGCTCTTGTTGAATTAGGAGTGGGCGGCGCGCTATTTCGTTTAGCTGCTTCTATAAGGGATACTTCTGCTAAGTCTTCTAATGCGTAAGAATTGTTGTCTAACACTAATTTGTTACTTTTAATGTAAACTTTCGAATATTCTCCCTGTTTCCGAAAATGGATCAGGTAGGGTTTAAGATTTTTGTAAGTGTCCCTTTGGTGTGTGGTTAAATCATTTGAGATAGAGATCCCAGATCCTTTTAGTGTTTTAGCGTTTTTAAAAATAGCTTTCTTTTTCAAGTTCGATACGAATTCGATTTTAATGGGAGTGGAGTCAGATCTACCTAAAGAAAAGAAGTTGTTTATATCACGTTCTTCAATATCTACGTCCAGAACTTTATTGACTTCTCTGCAAAGTTCTTGGGCGTTTAGTTCACGACTTGACTTGTTTATTCCAAAGATAATTACGTTATTAGCTCTACTTTTTATATCTAGCTCTTCAATTCTCTCCTTAAGGAATACGTTTTCTAATTCCAGTTTTTTCAATCTTTGGGACTGTTCTTCGATTTTCAATAATAGGTTTGTTTCTGTTGAATCAATTACTCTTTTCAATTCGTTCTTTGTATTATTTAATTCATCTAGAATTTTTTTAGTTGCTTCACCCAGTAATTTTTTTATTGCCGTTTCATTCATTCTAATAATTCTTTCAAAAATTTAAAGATTCTTCAATTGAATTCTATTATTTTCGTATTATTATTCGTAAATAGGATTAAATTCTACTGTACTATAAATAGTTCCTTTCAATCAATACCATGTGAATCTTGTTTTTGTACTTTTTGTCATGGGAGACTTGATTAGTATAAAGAATTTAAATTGTTATTCGAAATTCTTCAAAAGTAAATGTGCTACTCACAATCGAAATACATCATTAGATGCAGAATCCTGAACACATTAATCAGTCAAAATTTCAAATTTTTTATTGCACTTCTTACCACTTCAACATCGAGTTATTTCAGAGAACTTATTCTTCTACACAAACTACACGACTAATATCTTGACACTTCTTGCAGGAAGGTCGCCGATTTTCTTGCTCCCATTGCCGGATCATCAATGGGTGTGGATCATTCTCTTGATCTTCTCCAATCCTGGTGGGTGACCATTCTTTATTGCTGACTGTAGTTCTTGAAACTGCAGCTTCCTTAGATTCCACCTTGTTGCAGTGGGAACAGTCTGGTTGGCACGGTCGTCTAGACAGGGAGTCGGCATTTCGGTGACTGACACCAGCCCGATGCTCGATGTTGAAATCGTATTCTTGGAGTCGTTCAATCCATCTAGCGATCTGGCCCTCGGGATCAACCACTTGAGTGCTGCATGATCAGTCCAAATTAGAAATTTCTTTCCATAGAGATACTGATAGAAGTGTTCCACAGACTTCACTACCGCCAAAAGTTCTCTTGTCGTGACGCAGTAGTTCCGTTCTGGTTTGGAAAGGACTTTACTGAAATATCCCAGCACTCTTTCTTGGATCTGTGAGAGTACTCCTCCAATTCCTACGTTCCTTGCATCAGTGTCAAGAATGAAGTCTCCTTCTGGTAACGGATATCCTAGTATCGGTGCCGTGGTTGAATGTCTCTTGAGGGTTTCAAAAGCAGTTTGACAGTCTTCATCCCAATGAAAAGCTCTTGTTTCTTCTGTGAGTCGAGTTAGTGGCTTGACAATATCTCCAAAGTTCCTTATGAACCTTCGATAGTATGTGCAAAGTCCAAGAAAACTCCTGACTTTATGTTTGTCTGTTAGTTGCGGCCATTGCTTGATGGAAGCAATTTTATCTTGATCTACTGCCACTTCTTCGTTACTCACGATATGACCCAGATAGTTGACTTGGTTTTGGAATAACTGACATTTCTTCGGGCTTAACATAAGCTGAGCAGCTTGAAGTCGTTTGAATACGTCTTGCAAATTCTTCAGGTGGTCCTCGAATGTCTTACCTAATACTACGATGTCGTCTAAATAGACCAGGCAAGTTTTCCAAGATAACCCTCTCAATACATTTTCCATTAGTCTTTCAAATGTGGCTGGCGCATTACAGAGCCCGACGGGCATGACGTTGAACTGCCATAATCCGGATCCGGTGGTGAAAGCAGTCTTCTCTTTGTCTTCTGGGTCCATTTCTACTTGCCAATAGCCAGACTTCAGATCCAAGGTGGGAAACATTTTACTGCCAGCCAAAGTGTCTAGCGTATCGTCGATCCGAGGCAGAGGATAGCTGTAATTTTTCGTCACGTTATTCAACTGGCGATAGTCCACGCAGAATCTGGTAGTTTCATCCTTTTTCTTGACGAGCACTACTGGAGACACCCATGGACTAGTAGATGGTTCTATTACTTTTTCTTCCTCCATCTGTTGAATTATTCTTTCAGCTTCCTCTCTCTTCGCTTGTGGTAGCCTTCGAGCTGCTTGTTCAATTGGCTTAGCATTACCAGTATCGATTTTGTGTTTGACGGCTGATGTTCTACCAGTCTTCCCTCCTTTTGGTACGAATAGGTCTCGATACTGCAAGGGGAATTCTCTCATTTTCCTTTTTTTAGCTCGATTCAAGGATTGGCCAGCTATTGACAACATCTATTCGAATCTGTCATTAGAATGGTCGGTTGTCGTTGTTTGACAAACTACAGACGTCACCGGTGTGCAGCATCCAATTCTGGTTTCCTTCTTGAGGGTAATTGGGTAATCGTTCACGTTTATAGCACGTACTGGGATCTCCTTCGCTGACGTAACCAGTCCTTTTCCAATTAGCACTCCTTTACCAACCTCTTCGTCGTGGTTCCAAGGTTCCATCATAACCGGTGTACCTTCTTCCATGATCCCCTGTAGCCACGCTACTATCATGGTTTCGCTTCGTGCAGGAAGAACACTATCTTTCTGTACAGCTGCCAACACCGTTCTGCTTTCATGTGGATGGAGGAATACTTCTTCGGAACCCACCTTGATGGTTCTGTTGCTAAAGTCTAACTGGAAACCATGTAAATTCATCACGTCCATTCCCAGAATAACGTCTTCTTCGATCTCAGCTACGATTACCGTATGCGTGAATTTTTCTTCACCAATTCCCAATTGGATTTGCGTCTCTCCATGAACATTGGCACTCTCCCCTGTTGCGGTCCGGAGTCGCAGCCTTGTTGGCAGAAGCTTCTTTGATCATATTATCTCTGGCCGTATAATATGGTTCTAGTTGCTCCAGTATCCACCAGCAGAGTGTATTTCTTGCCATTCACTTTGTCATCCACATTACGGCATCTGAGAGAGGCTATCAGTATGGGAGGGTCTTTGGAACGATCCTAGGTCGGTGCTGCCCCCTCGTGGCCGACCCATTCTAGTTTTCCTGCATCGACCAATGTTTTGGGATGAGCTAAACGAAGCATCCTCTGCATATCAGGGTCACGTAAGCCATCAATAAAGGCCTGGATGCCTAGACATTCCATTATGTTTTCTGGTGCTGATGGATAAGCAAATCGGACTAGTCGGGCGATATCCACTTCATACTCTTGAAGGGTTTCATCACGTCTCTGCCTTCGATTTTTCATCTGAGATTGGTACAAGTGTTCTAGATGTTCGTGACCATATCGAATATCCAACCTCTTCTTCAGCTGCTCTAAGTCATCCGTTTCTTCAAGAGGTATCGTCTGAAGCACATCTAAGGCATCTCCTCGGAGCGCGATGGTCAAGTTCACTGCCTTCTCCCTGTCTGACCAATTATTTGCTCTAGCGGCTGCTTCAAACTGCTTAACATAGTTGGTCCACGACATCTTTCCGTCGAACGTTGGGGCCTTGACTCGTGCAAAACTGCCAATATCTTCTATCTTGGGGAGTGTTTCTGGCTTGCAGGGTTTTATTTGATCGATCTTGTTTTCTTCTGCTGGCATGTCTTGTGTTCCTGAATTTGCCATTGCTCTCTCTAACTCCTGGATTTTCTCTTCCATTGTTGGCATTCGATTCTCAATATCTGATTTTAGGGACGAAATTTTATTTTCGACTTCAGCGGCAATGTCATTTTTCATTGTCAAAATATTGGCAGAAATATCGTCCTTCATAGCAGAGATCTTCTCGTCCATATTAGCAGAAATATCGTCCTCCATAGTAGAGATCTTCTCGTCCATATTAGCAGAAATATCGTCCTTCATAGTAGAAATCTTCTCGTTCATAGCAGATATTGACGAGATTATGGTGGAGGACTCGTCATTGAATAAGAATGTCTCTGGATCCAAGTCTTCACTTTCCAGTGCTATTTTCAGTCTTTCAACCAATTCACTCTTCTTTCCGGACGTTTCCAGCTCGCGATTTTCAAATTCTGCTTTTAGTTCCGTCACTTTCAGGTCACATATTCTCTTAGCCATTTTTATGTAATTATTTATTTATATTATCCCACTTCTGACACCAATGTAATGTTTTTCTTATTTATTTAAACAGTTTTTACCGTGGGATAAAATTATACACTCACTATGGCTAATTACTATTGATTTATCAAAAAAACACTCACACACTATAATAAACTTAATTTATATGCACACTACTTAATGTCTATTAATTTATTTACACTCGGTATAATAATTGTCCTAATTTATCTTCAACACTATTTATATTCACTTTCTGTTCACTCACTGTATACTGAAACTGTTCACCGATTCACTGTATACTGAACAACTCCCAATTCACTCGAAAACCCGCGTATATATAGTCCCCCGAATCCCTAGAGCTTTCTGGAATTCACCGCTTTCTACGCTGTTTGAGAACAGTCTCGAACATTACCTGTTCGAGAACCTATCTAGAAAGGTCGCATTCATAGTTTGCGACAGGACCGGCTTCTGAATGACTGAGTTCGTAACAATACCTTCTGTAGAATAATAGAAAATCTAGCTCTTCACTATCAGTAACAGTGAAGGCACGACTTTTTCTTATTTTTAAGTCATGAATTTTTACTATTGACAGCGAATATTTGTCTTTTGGGTCTTCTATGGTCATTTTCACAAGTTCTTCTCGTCTACATGCATCGAAAACTGCCATAATTAATACTACCTCTCATTAAAATTGCTTATTAATATTAACAGAGTAATAATAAGTGGTGTTATTCTCCTTTTTATTGAAAATACTCCATCTATAACGCTTCACAGGAATTTCAACAAGATTTTGGGAGTCTCTCTTTGTTATTTCCAGAGATTTCTCCAAAGTAATTTAGGAAATTTGAGAAATCTGTTTTCCCAAAGTTGTGAGACAGATAGTTTTTGATATACATCCAAAAGATTGACTCATGGTTCATAGGAAACCAATAATTTTTATCTATTCATGGGTGAATTCTCACCTGCATCCAGACTTATAACAACAATGTATTTGAATAATGTTATGTTTTAAATAGTGGGGAAGTTTACTGGTCTTCACAAAAATGTGGAAGCACCAATATCTCCTGAAGAAACAAGAAGCCCCAATATGTAGTGTGTGTCATGTGCATTTTCTTGTTGAGTGTCCTGAATATTATTATGACCGCAAAGTATGTAATTTCAGCGATAACCTTATATAATTGTCAGGAGACTCCTGTTATGTCATAAACTCAATAACGTTCCTTCAAAATATTAATATCATTTATATTCTGTAAACACCTATGTAAATTGAAATTATTGTACCAAATTATGCATATTTGCCAATTACCTCGTTGTTGGAGCAAATTGCATATATATTTTTTCTATATATTCCATTTAAATGAAATTTTTTTGACAATTCCAAAAACCAATCAAATTTCCTCATTTTATATCATATGAACAATCTCAGCCAATCATGTCAACATTACACTGATAACAGACCATGGGCAATTTTCACACGTTGCTATGGAACATATTGATTTATCTCGATTTTGAAGTTTCGAATATATAATAATTTGAAATGTCACGATTTGGTTGTAATACTGAAACAAAAAATTTTCTATCCGAACAACTCTCGGACATTGATAAATGCTCAAAAATTTTCTGACAACTTTCTCAAGCTTGTTGCTTGTAGGCAACAGACCTCCGCCTACGGCGTCGGTCTGTTTCCAAGCAACAAGCTTTCGAAATCTGTCATAAGATTTTTTCGAACAATTATCAATGTCCTTGGGTTATTACTATATATATAATCATATACCCTTATACCCTAAGGTGTCGGGTTTGCATTTAATTCTCGTATATAAATTTTTTCCATTCTTTCCTGTTTCTTGCCAATGTTCTCGCCTCTTCCCATGATTTACCTCTCTCTCTTAGTATATTACCCACTATTGTATTCCATGTTTGTTTTGGTCTTCCTTTTTTTCTTTTTATTTGTATTTTTGCCTCATATGTCCTTTTAACTTGTCTATTGTTATTCATTCTCTGAATATGTCCCCACCAGCTGAGTTGTCTTTGTTCTATAAATTTTAGTACGGGTTGTACACCTAATTCCTCTCTTATTTTTGTGTTTCTAATTTTGTCCATTCTTGTTGTTCCAAATGTTCTTCGCAAGTATTTCATTTCTGCTGCCTGTATTTTGCTTTTTTGTTTACTTGTAAGAGTCCAAGATTTGCATCCATAAGTTAAAACTGGTCGATATATTGTATTATACACTTTTACTTTTGTCTCTTTGGTGATTTCTTTTTGTTTAGAAATTTTTGGTTCATGGCATAGTATAGCTTAATTGTTTTCTCTATTCTTTCATTAATCTCTGCATCTTGTTTTCCTGTTTCGTCAAAAGTTATTCCTAAGTATTTGAATTCTTTTACTTGTTCTATTTAAACGTTACCTATTTTAATTTCTGTGTTGATCTTCTGATTTCCTATTACGAGTATTTTGGTTTTATTTTTGTTGATTCTCATGCCTTCTTCTTCCTTAACATCTTTCCATATATTCAAGTTTTCTTGTAATCGGTTTTCACTTCCTGCCATTAGCACCACATCATCTGCAAAAACTCCTTCGGCTAACTCTACTCTTTCTAAATTTTTATACCCAACGAACATTTTCTTCACCTTCTGTTCGCTTTTTTTAATAATACTTTCCATAAGTATATTGAATATTGTTGGGCTCAGTCCCCCTCCTTGTCTTAATCCTATGTTGGTTCTAAATCCTGTTGATTTTATGTTGTTTCTTATGATAAAATTTATGTTTGTTTCATATATATCTTGAATAATTCCAATTATTTTTCTGTGTATTCCCCTTTCTTTCAGCCCCTTCCATACTTTTTCCCTAGGTACAGTATCAAACGCTTTTTCGAGATCTATGAACGCTAGATATGTGTTTCTATTTTCTGAATGTCTCTTCTCTTCTAATTGTTTTATTGTGAATATGTGATCCTGCGTACTTCTTCTTGGTCTAAATCCACTTTGTGCCTCTGAAAGCTGATTTTCTAGAGTTGGTTTAATTCTGTTGTTTATAAGCTGTTCATATATCTTCATAACGGTATTTAATAAGGTTATTCCTCTATAGTTTTGACATCGTTTCTGGTCTCCTTTCTTGTGTATAGGTGTAATTAAGGCTACTCCCCATTATTCTGGAATTTTTCCATCACTCCAAGCTTTATTGATAATTTCTAATAACACTTCCAGTCCTATATTTCCTAAATTCTTAATCATTTCCGCTGTAATTCTATCATCTCCCGGCGCTTTCCCATTTTTCAATTTTATAACAACTCTTTCCAGCTCTTCCAATTTTATACTATGTATTTCGACTTCTTCGTTTTGATTTGTTCGTTCGACTTCTTCGTTTTGATTTTCCTTTTCTTGTTCGTTATTTGGTTTTATTTGAGTTTGTTGATCTAACAGCTCTTGAAAATACTCTCTCCATCTTTCTATAATGTCTGCTTCATTTGTTAGTATCTCTTGATTTTTATCTTTTATGTACAGTTCTTTTAACTGTTTTTCTGTTCTTAACGATTTTAGAACCTTATAAAATAGTTTTTGATTCCCCATACTATCTTTTTCCATTTTGTTCCCGAAATCTATCCAGGCATTTTGTTTTGCTTTTATTATTAGAACTTTGACTTTCTCTCTTTGGTTTTTGTATCTTTCATATTGTTCTTGTGTGTTGTTTTTTAAATATTTTTTCCATTCTTCCTCCTTCTTTTTAACCTCTTCTTCAATTTCATTGTTCCACCATGCTGTTTGTTTTTTCCCATTGTCTGTTTTGCAAGTACCGCAAAGTTCAGTGGCAGTGTTAATGACTACGTTTTTAAATATGTTCCGGCCTTGTTCTGTGTTGAGTTTTCTTATGTCAGTGAATTTTTCTTTCAGTTTTTCTTCTGTTTTTAGTTGATATTTTATTGCAACCATTTTGTTTCTTAGTTTGTATGTTTTTATTGATATGTGACTTTCTTTTTTCACTGTTATTTGTTCAATTTGTGTACTGTCACCTTTAATTTTTGCTTCCAGTAGATAGTGGTCACTGTTAATTTCGGCTCCTCTTTTAACTTTAACGCTAAGTATATTTTTTCTTTCTTCTTTTTGTGTTAAAACATAGTCAATAATTGATTTTTCTCCTCTGCTGTGCTCTCGTGTATTTATGAATATCTTTGTGTTGGTAAAGAGTGTTACATATTATCAAATTTTGTGGAAGACAGAAGTCTAACAGTCTTTTTCCGTTGTTATTTCTTGTTTTTTCTCCATATTTTCCCAGTTAATTCTTGTATTTGTTGTCCTGTTCACCTACTCTACTGTTAAAATCTCCTGCAATATATATACTTCCTTTTGATTCTTCTATCGTACTTGTTAAATCTTCCCAGAATTTTTCTTTTTCTTCTGCTTTACCATTTTCATCCGGTCCATATACTGATATGATCGTTCTAACTTTTTGTTTTCCGTTTCATAGCTCTACAAGTAGTATTCTTTCAGATATCGCTTTATATCTTACAATTTGTTTTGTTAATTTTTCATGTATTATACATCCTACCCCTGCCGCTGCTCTCTGATTTAGGTTTACTCCGCTATATATTAGAATGTGGTCGTTTTGCATTCGAACTTGTCCTTGTCCTTTCTTTTTTGTTTCGCTTATTGTTAGTATCTGTAAATTTGTTTTTTCAAATTCATCTATTAATTCCACGTCCTTCCCCTGTAGGCTTCTAACATTCCAAGTCCCTAGTCTCCATATTGTTGATTCATTTCCGACTGGTTTTCCTTTCATTTTTTCCTTGCTCCTGTCCGTTTTCATTGCTATTTTGTTATGTTCTTTTCGTTCCTTATCTGTCTTGTTTAGTTTTTTTTTTGTTTTAAATACTTTTTGGTATCTATCGTCGATGTTTTCCGGTGATCATTCCCCTACAGTTCTTTTATGCCTTTTATGTAGATTGTTGTTCCTCCTTGTGTTCTCCTTCATTTGGTTTATTTTTCTCAATTATTTCGTTGTTTATTACTAATTTGTTATATTTTATTAACGATTTGTGTCCTTTACTCCTCGCTTCTTTTAGTTGGGGTATGAGTGCTTTTCTTTCTTCTTGAATATTCTTTGGATAGTCTTCATCAATCCATATTTCGGTACCTTTAAGATATTTGGCATTTTTCAAAATTTGCATTTTCGTGCTTTCTTTCAATAATTTTATCATTATCGGTCTCGTTCTGTTTTCTGTATATTTTCCTAGTCTTCGAATTTCGTCGACCTCTGTTACCATATCAATATTTATTCCAATTTTTTGCATCACTACTTCTATTTTTCCTTTTGTTTCGGTATCTCCTTCCTTCTCTACGTCGGTAACTCCTTTTATTATAATATTTTTAAGTCTGACCGTGCGTTCCAATTTTTCTATTTTGTCTCCCTGGGTTTTTATTTTTTCTTTCAGATAATTGTTTTCCTGTTTTACTTCTTGTAATTCTAGTACGATGTTATCCAATTTCTGGGTCATTTCTTTCATATTTGTCTCGATTTGTAGGAACATTTGTTCTATTCTAGCCATATCTCCCATTTTTACTTCTGATCGCGGAAAAAGCAGACCCCAGTCAACCCGTCGGAAGTCTTACTTTTATCGATCTGAAGTTTTTAGTAAATAAAGTTTATTCCAAATAATATTTCTTTGCCTCACTGATAGTTTTGAAAGTCTGGCAACATCGCTTTTTATCGAGTCAAAGTTCTATTGTGGATAATGTTCCAAGTTAATTATTTATTTCAATAACTTCACATTCACTATATTGTTTTTTGGGTAAATACATAAAATACGTGTTTTTACGTCGGGATTTTTTTGGTCAGCTGAGCCTTTTCTTGTAATTGATTTCCTCTACACCACTCGAATTTTCGGGTTTAATGTAGGAGTAAAATTCAATTAATGATTCTACACTCAGCGCCACGTTGCCCTCTGGGTTATTACTACTGAAAATGAATGTGGAAGTTCTCGCATCTCATATTAATCTTGCAAAATTGGTTATTTACCTATTGTATTATATTAGCACCCAATAATTCGAAGTGGCTTTCCAAGTTGGGCCGTCAATGCAAAATTAGTGACGGTTAAACAATATCCTGTACGTCAACATAATTCAATGAGCTAGATGGGCTCACAAAGGATATTGATTTGAAGCGTAAATCTTGGCTCATGCAAAACTTGAGTTGATAAACAGATTAATAGATAATTATTTATTGATAACTTTTCATTTATTCTAATGATATATTGGGTAATGAGTGGAATTAGGTAAATAGACAGATAGAGGGTGTTTTTAAGTTCACGCGGAGAAAATCTGGAAGCGATAGATTATAATTGATGATTATTAATGAGTAAAGTTCATATAATACTCTTTTTGGTGTGCGTCATCGATTGTTAATGTCCTCCTAAAACATTACGTTGGATGGAATGGAAAAAAGACAGGTCTGTGATTAATCCTGATGAAAATATCACAACAATGAACCATTTAAATGCATTACAATCGTTAGCCCTAATCTTCCACTCGAAAAATTTGATTAGTTGATGTTTAGATTACTCAAAAGCGAGACCTATCATTTGGGAGAGATTACAGCATTCAAAATAAGATGCAGACGTACCTTTGGTATTGGCAATTTGTCTTACGTTTTTTTCTAATCTCCCACTAACAGTTCTCGTCAGATCTCTACTTACTTTATTGTTTACGGTCAATTATTACTCATGAAAATGTGAATATTATTCCCATTGTTATATTTATTTTAATAATACAAAAACATGCCTAGATATACCGAAAAACATCAGCATTTTCAAAAGTTCTCAAGTATTTTCAGTGAGGAAAAGAAGCTAGTAATAATTAACTTCACAGCCTTTTCGAATTTGGTTAAATACGATCCTGATGATTTTATTTATAAAATTTAAGGTTAGCTATATGTCAAAATAGCAAATAAAATTAACGACATACCCAAAACCCGGATATACGTCACAAACGATGACGCGCACCAAGAAGGCTATTGAATGTACTATGTCAAGAATTTTCATAATTTCGGAATTGAATTTGTATGTAGAAAAAATGTGTGCCAGATTGTGCGGGCTTATTCAATCAGCTTTCAAATCGGGTTAACTGCGCTCAGATCATTTGCTTCGAAAGTGAACACGAGAGCCCTATAATTATGCAGATTTTTATAAGCTTCAAGTACAGAGCCTAACAATTACTAGATAAACAGAGTGGTCGGGCGAAAGCCAAACAGGAACAGCCACAGACATATATGTCTGTGGGAACAGCATTTGCGTTTTGAAAAAAACACAGAGACTCTTCGATTTTTGACTCAGTTTGAAATATTCTATTGGCAGTAGGGATCTTTACAATTGAATCGGTCAAAGTAGGATCAATAGCATCTTCCAGTATTTAAAAATACATTTAGCCAGACAAACTACGAGATAAAAAATATAAACCCACCACCAAATATAAACCCTGCATCACCTGGAAATTTCTGGGGTTTCAATCAGACCAGTATGGGCAATTGTAACAATTTAAATACCCTGGATAAAAATGCTGCATTTATCGGAACAACCAAGCCGATGTTTCACAAGTGGCAGTTTAGTCGTTTAGTCGGTCGTGTCCAGTCAACATAACAAGAATGCCGAATATTGAAATTTAAAAACCGTGAAGAGAATTGAAAAGGCATTGAAATGATGCTTATCCCCGCTAGGGGGTGAGAGTGGCGGAATACCGAAAAAAAGTGTCTCTCTTTGATCAAAAATCGACAGTAATCGACGTGAACACAGTTCCTGATAATGGCTTTGTTTCGTGTTCGTCCTGCCACCCTGTATGCATAAAGTATAAAACCCATTTTTATGATAATAAAGTACAAAAGGAAACGTAAATGTAATGAACGCCCAGCTCAGCAGTTTAATGAACCAAGGTGAGATTTCCTTTTTTTTGAGTTATGACCTACCTATGCACAAAAATCAATCCATCACAGATCCTTCAAGTGATATTCTATTGCAATGTTGGGGTTGGATATTATACAGGGTGTCCTGATCCCCAATCTGGAATAAAATGTAAAAATATACAGTGTCTCTTATTTGAAGACATTATGTTTTATTATATTTTTTGCGAAAGAATTGGAAAAAAATAGAAAACTGCTGGAAATAACCTATAAATTGTTTCCTAATCATAAACTTATGAAGTGAGCACAATTCACTCTTGAATGTTATTAAAAAAATATGATGAGAAGCTAATAATTCGATCAATTGAGTAAACATTTTCAAGGTGCATTTAAATTGTTAAGAAAATTGTTGATTGCTCGATAATAGAAGTTTGCTGGTGTCGTAATTACCCCGTAATTAGTTAAAAACAATTAATAAACAAATTGAACAACTACAAATTCTCAATCAATTTTTGCCAAAGTTAATAGGTGAGGTTTTTTTTGGCTACGTTACAGGCCTTGGAGAAACAAAAACCAACTGTTTATATTTTGAATTTTGACATGTTCCAAGTTTTCAATTCTGACCTTCTCATCTGATGCTAAGGGGTATTGAGTAGAAGAAAACCAGCCTTGATCTTGTGAGGTTTGGTCTGGTCCATAATCCTCCATTTTGTGATCAGGACGTCTATTCTTGAACAATGAGCGGCATAGATTTATGGCGACTGATCACATGATCACTTTATTACATGATCACTTTATATTCTTGGCCCGTGATCCGATATAATTGATCTCATGAAAATCATACGCTCCGGATCGCATGGTCCGAAATAGAGGAGCAGAGTCGAATGAATTGGAGCTTGCCTAGTGAAGAGGTTTTTCAATGGAAATTTGTATATATTTGTATATAATAAGTATATAATCACGATATCTCTATGCATTCCGTAATTATTCTGTCAGTAGTCTGTCAATTATTAAATTCATGTGCATAGAGTTGAAAAAATACTTTATCGTGAGTTTTACTGATTTTTAGTGTTTTCAATCTGTGTATTATTAGGGACATGGAGAACCATTATTTTTGGCACGTTATGATGGAGGATTTACGGGAGGCAGAGGAGGAAGTACGAAAAGACGATGATAGATTTTTATATGACCATCGCTTTGAAGCATGCCGTTTGTGGGGGCACTTCTTTTGTAAGGAGTGAAACGCGACTGACTCATTTTTATCCAATTTTAATACTTATTGATTTACTAAACAGACTCCCTTTTTTATTATTGGTAATATAACATAACCTAACAAATATGAAAAGTGATTAATGTCAGAAAATTATGACAACCGTACAAAAAAAGAGGCTAAAAATAACTGAAAAGTAGATCTTTTGTATCAAATAATGCTGGCAACAACGCAATCATTTTGAACGTTCACATGTACAATTAGTCGATTTCGACCGTGGGAATCGATAGATCGCACGGGATAGATCCCATCGTACGAGAGAAGCACTTTTTAAGAATAGCTACCCTGGTGTTTTCAAGAGGTCACTTGCTTTGTGCTCTTACAAATTAATTTCGGATCTAGCCCAAGTACAATCATAACCTGTTGGAAATGATAATTTGATACCTTAACAGCCAGTTCCACAATCGGTGGTGAACTCTTCGGATTGAGTAACCTTAACCGAAACACTAACCATTAGAACATGTTTCACAATCATAATTTAACTAATGATCACATAACTTATGAAATTATATCAACTTTTGTTCCGTTGGTATGAAAACCATCGATAGTATGATGTTCTATGTCAAATGGAAGGAAAAAGTAGACCTTTGGAGGTTACGTTTTACAGTTTTTATACTGGAACTACCAAACTACCCCACGCTTTAATTGTAGTATGGGCACAGATTATAAAGTAATTTTTGATTGAGCCACAGATTATAAAGAGAACAGATACGAAAGCTTGACAGAGAACAGTAAAAAGAGAGAGAGATGGGTAGACATACCCATTTAAATGCCCATCGTCTTATGTCGACTCCATTCAGGCTGCTTCGCGAAATTTTTCAACAAGGTTGTCAATTTGCATAATATTTCCTCCAATTTACGATCATAGGTCAAATATTTTATGAGCATTTTTTCAAGTGTGATAGTTATACAGATACAAATACTCGATAATTACTTGTGTTCAATCAATTTTATTAACATTGAAATAATTATACAATAAAAAGTTTATAATGTATAAAAATCATACCATAAATATATACTTTTTTCACAAACCACATCCTTGGCAACCATGCACAATAACGGTGACGGCTAACCTAACCTAACATAATCAAAACGTCAAAACATGCTTGAAATCACTTGTAATCTGTGCTTGAAATTCATAACGCCATTTTTGTTTGCTTCATATTGTTTGAAGGTGTTCAATCGGCGATATTAATTGTGTTATTTGACTAATCGATTGTGCGTTGTGGTAATATTAACTATAATAATATAGTGGTATAGATTATTATTCTTATAAAATGAATAAACATCACGGCGGAGTGTATTGTTCATACAGAGACTGTCCGAATAAATTTTATTCGGGATGAAAAATAAAGTCCTTTCGATTTCCAAGGGATGAGAGTACCTATATTATTTAATATCCCGGCCTATGATAGAAGAAATTTCAAAGTTTTTGATATTAACTTTGGTGCTACAAATTATTATCAAAACTATCCCTTGCATAGGTGTATATTGTATTCCCTGTGATAATATATAAATTAAGAATTATTTGTACTTTAAAATTTGGTTGATTTTTGTTATTATTTGTGTTATTTATTAATTAATCTCCCAAGAGTAATGACTATTTATAATAAATCATAGGAATGTACATATAAGTATTTAATAAATACATAAATATATATTCGATTATGATTATTGTTTTAATTCATGGCGCAGTCTTGAAAATTTAGTGGCAACTTCCAAAAAAACTAGAAATTGTTATTGTTCCCGAGTCAACAGTGCAATATTGTGAGAAATTCAGAAAATATCTAAAACTGGCAACATTGCGGCCATACCGAGCTGAAGGTCCAAGGTCATTGACGACGGAGCTGAAAATCGCTTGATGTTTTACCGGGATTCGTATCTGTTCTCTTTATAATCTGTGGTATGGGAACCTCCTCAATTTCTTCCAACAGACTTTCTACTGTCCACACGACAAACGAAATCTGCATAAAAATTGTAACTGTCGAATTCTTCGACTTATACCCTTGACCACATTGTGAAACCCAAATTTTGTCGTAGCCGTTGGATACTTCTAAACCATAAGGTAACCTATTATTGTGAAACTGGCTGTGAGTGGTTATTTTGAAAGAATAAAACTTTGAGGTCACGCTACATCCAGGGTAAGAACCCACTCCTCTATCTTATTGGGAGTCTTATATTTAATATCTCTTCCTTATAGTCTTTTCCACAGCCCTATTAATACTTTATCCAGTCTTCTTGATAATTGTTCATCGTCTTACATAGCCGTATCAGTTAACAACTACTATAGAATTACTTGAATAGATGAGGCTTTTACTTGATATAGATCCATACTAAATGATGAAATGAAACAATTTACCTAATTTGTTGAAATCTACATTATATTGAACTTAAAGTTGTGACGCGTCTCGCTAACAGAGTAGCTTGATCAAACGAGTTTGAGAAAGCTAGCGAAAGGCGTCACAGCTTTAAGTTCAATATAATGTTAGGTTAGGCTAGAATTACGAGTGACAGAAAACTCACCAACCCCCTTCATCTAGCTCCATAGACCTATCGGATACACACTGTAGTAGTAACCTTTTTGTGACTACAGCTCTAATACATTTCAAAGTGAAAACATCAATACTAACCCGACACTGTAATCCAAAAATGAACTCTTGCATTCTATTCTACCATCTAGTATTTGTACATTTTAAAACTCACTGTTCATTTTAAAACTCACTGTTCATTTTAACCATCAGTTGGAACCACTTGTAGATCTCAGTTTTACTCATATAATTTCATTATATATTTTTTTAAGGTTAGTTTGAGATTCAATAGCGTGCTCTCGTATGTCACTTGACAGCGGGAGCTAAAAGTAGGTCAACTGCATGTGAGCCAATTACTATCAGGCCTACTCAACACCCAGAGAAGTGTAACTGTGTAACTATCTAGGTGCAGTTCCTAGACGTATGCTGTATTCTCAAAATTGCTTATTTATATAGGTAGTTAGATTTGATAAAGTTTAGATTCGGCGTCTGAAGATGAAAAATAAATATGGCTCGTTATATTATTGATTTTGGAAAAGCTCGAGTGAGAAAAATGGAAGAAGCTTGTACCTTTTTTCAATACAACAAGCTTTGAGCAATTTTCTGCCAGGCCTAGTCATAGGAACTACTGGTATCACAGTAATTTCATCAACAATAATAATATAAGCATGAAAATGTTTCCATTTCCTTCAAAAATTGAAGTTTAATTTCAATGTCCTCTCAAATTTTGTCTACACGAAAATGGATGTATCTCTGTCTGTACGCCACGAGAAAAGTTCAAGGAGACGTGACACCAACGAAATGGCTATCATCCTGCGTCACGTCTGTGTCTGTGTGTACATTAGATCATTCAGTAACATAGCTAGGACGCGAAATAATCGTGACACGATCTATTGGATTTGTGCCTTATTTTCCATAACACTTGATAACAATGAAGATTGTAGTTTTACAAGAAAAATTCAATTCGTTCATTACGTTATTAACTATGTTCAATATATTATCGATTTGCCGGAACAGCAGACGAACTGAAGTATAATACTCTGTCGTTTCCAGTTCGCAATGATTGTTTCGCCACCGAACAAAACGCAGCCGTTTTCAATGATATGATTAATGATACTGGATATTATCGTTGAGTGATAAATCTCAACGATATTATTGAATCGAGATAAAAAGCTTTCCATTCAGTTTACAATCACGAATACATTCACTGAATACGAGGAGTTCTTGAAGTAAGTATCGTTTCAAAATCTCCCCACTGCAGCGCTGCGATTGGTAGACCGTACCACAGAGTACACCATCTAACAAGAGGCGAAAGAAAGTAGTTTTCGTGATCGCAAATTTGTGTGCTCATGCGTGAATTAATTAGTTTATCTGTCAATGTCAAGCCGTCACTCCCGTACATTCCTCTCAGTTCACCGTGTATTATTTTAAGAATAGGTTGAAAATGAGCTACAACTTATTACACACATGATATGAATAATAAGGTGTTCTCATGTGAGTAGTCCGGTGAACTATAGGGACACACGAATTTCTTAGTGATTTTGCGAAAAATCAATAGTACTCACCTATTTTGAGGATTATCCGTCGAAAAATTTGCGGGTTATACACAATTTACAGAGAAAAATCAAAAAAAAGATTTTTTTTCGCCACTTGAACTATCACTTTTGGACTAAATATTTCATACAAACAACCGTTTAAACGTATCACACTGAACGGGAAAGTGATCAACAACATGTTTTCTCGCTAATAATAACAACATTTCAGTGAGTTCCTTCAAAATATTGTTTAAATTACCACTTTTATAAATATATATTTAAGAGGCTTCAAATTTGCATGGAAACAATTAAATCAAATGACAAATGACATAGAATTGTGACATAGAAGCTCTAGCGTAAGCAATAGTGTGTAACGCCCGTCAAAAATTAGCGATAACCACAAATATACACCGAATTTGTAGTAATTATATAATATCATTGTCTAATATATTAGACAATGATAATATGATTTCGAACAGGAAATGTTGATCGCACTGCTTTAGTGATGAATGCAATGTAATGCACACTGAGTTATTCAAGAAGGGGAAGGGAGTATAATCAGTGGATTAGTCATTGATATGCGCGTTACAAAGTATTGGATATTTTTCAACAATGAGAAGGGTGACTGCATGTATGAATTCAATATTTTGGTACGCGCATATCAAGTAAATCAAGAAGGGGAAGGGTGAATCCAATGTTTATATTCCCTTCCCCTGCTTGAATAACTTAATGGCGATTACAAAGTATTGGATATCATTTAAGGGGAAGGGTGAATCCAATGTTTATATCCCTTCCCCTTCCTGAATAACTTAATGTTTATTACAAAGCATTGGATATCTTTTAAGGGGGAGGGTGGATGTAATGATTATATTTCCTTCCCCTTTTTCCAATACACAATGTAAGGATATCACCAAATACAAAATGTCTGTAATTTCATTTATTTTCTTGAGTTTGGGTTGAAATTCAATAAAAAATATAGTTTTAATGAAATTTGATTTCGCATCTCGATAATAATGTACAAGAATACCATAATTCGCAAGTAATCGATTGCAGCTACAGTTTCATGTTCTGTAGGTTGCATAACTCTTATATATTATTATATTATTTTTGGTTTCATATGGTAAGTATATAGGTATAGAGTATAAAATGAAGTGAAAAGGCACAAACGTAATATTTATTTAAAAATGTAATGTTATAAACAATTTTATTTTTTATTGTGACCTAAAAATTTATAATCTCATTTACATTGAGAGATGAAAAATAAATTTCAGAGAATGCATATTTAGATTTATGGTTTTGGTTACGAATTACGTTTCATGAAAAGATATCTGTCAATTCTGTCATTAAAATAATTCACATACAAATTGGTTGTCTTTCAAATATGTATTTTATTAAAGGTGTTAATTTAAATGATGTTATGAAGAATCTGATTGAATTTTTTTAACAGATAGCAAGAATAGATGTTGTTGATCACTTCCTGTACAGTGCGATACAGTTAAACTGTTTTTTGTATAAAATATCGGGCCAAAAAGTGATGGCTCAAGTGGAGAAAAAAATCTTTTATTGTATTTTTCTCTGTAAATTGTGTAGGTATAACCCGCAAATTTTTCAACGGATAATCTTCAAAATAGGTGAGTACTATCGACTTTTCACAAAATCATTCAAAGAATCGAGTGTCCCTATAGTTCACCGGACCCAAAATATATTCTATAGACCTAATTGGGAGGGATGTTCATCTACACAACTATTTTTCTTAGTGTAGTGTTAGTCCGACTTCAAAGGAACCGACAAAGCTTTCGTCTCTTATTAGATAGTGTACTCTGTGACCGTACATAGAGAAGCGACAGACGTCATTTGGACAATAATCGGCTGTGTTCACACAATTTAATCAGTATTTTAATTTTGCGCTGTTATCCAGCGTTAAAGCATCGTCAGATCTGTGAAGTTCATGAAGAAAACAGAAAACATCCTGGTATTAACAGGGGTGTACCAAAAGACCTCACATCATCTGTGTTTTGAAAAACAAATCAACTATTGAAAGCTTCTTCTCCCAATTCGAATATACAAAAAAGTATTCGCAAGATAGAAGCCTGAAATCCAAAAACCAATAACACCACTAAGCCCCATAGTTGACGCAATTGATACACCCACTTACCATCCAGCAAAATACCTCTTAGACATCATACAATCATTTCCCTCACCCCAAATGATATGTTTATTAGTGCCACTGTTCTTCACTAATGTCGTTTTAGAAGATATACATCATCACATATCAATGAAATACTTACTGAATACACTTGAATACGCAGTAGCAATAGAAAGTCCTTTGAGTGAGTCCGGTTATTGCCAATTTTTATAGGGAAAAATTCTAACAAACAACTATAAAGATTTCACTCATTATTTATTTGCCTTGTAAGTTTCTAGCACTCCATACTCCTGGAGCGCTATTCTGTACGCGGCATTAACAGTCGTCGGTATCGGTATGTTAACAACAGCCATCGGTTGCGCGGCCGACGGGACTAATATAACCATGGAGTGATAAATAAGACAGATGTTAAACGTGTAGTGTTTTGAGGAGCGGGTGAACATACAACACGGCTCCACCCACCACGTCAAATTTAGTAGTTAAGGTGCGCATGCGTCCAAGCAGCCTTTAACCTCCTCGATGTGACTGAAGGTGAGCAGATTAGCGCAGTTGGTAGGGTATTGAGGTTACAACTCAGAGGTCGTAGGTTCGAAACCCGGTTAGGTGCTGGGTTTTTTTTTAGTTTTTTATTTCTTATTGTCTGATATTTCTATACATAGTTACACTTTGATCAACCGGGTTTGGGCCTGG
>CAJUYH010002665.1:0-38381 GCA_910591685.1 Galerucella tenella
CTGCTGGGCGTCTTTGTTTGTAGCAGTTCTCGGTCGCTTGCACGAACTGCGTACATGTCCCATTTCTCCACAATTCCAGCATCTCACAGCTTTCGATTTTCCGTTTGAGATGCTTTTCATCATGTTGACAAGCTGGTCAAGCTTGTTCTCCACTTCTTCGTCTGCTACAGCCCTCACCTTGCCGTGTACTCCGGAAACCTGTGTAGCTGCTTCGTACTCCAAGGCTGCAGAGAGTACGTCGACCAGTGTCTTGTGCCGAGCCAAGCGTAGAGTTCTCTGCATTTCATGGTCACGAACTCCGTCGATGAATGTCTGTACCCCTAAACATTCCATGACATTCTCCGGTGCCGATGGATAGGCAAACCGCACCAACCTCGCAATGTCTGCTTCGAATTCTTGCAGAGTTTCGTCGCGTTTTTGTTTGCGGTTTTTCAGCTGCGACTGGTACAGATGCTCCAAGTGTTCCAGGCCATATCTCATGTTCAATCGCTTTTTGAGTTGTTCAACATCTTCGGTCTCTTCCACTGGAATGGTCTGGAGGATATCCATGGCGTCTCCTCTAAGGGCAAGAGTTAAATTCAACGCTTTTTCTTTCTCACTCCAGTTGTTTGCCTTTGATGCCGCCTCGAATTGCTTAAGATAGTTCGGCCATGACGTTTTACCATCGAATGTTGGCAGTTTCACTCGGCTGTTAATATCGTTTTCCCCTTTCGGTTTCAACTCTACTTTCTCTGCCAGTTCGTCGTTGTTCGGGGCTTGCCTAGTTGTAATATCCGGGTTATTACTCGTCTTCCTTTTGATTTCTTTGATTTCCTGCTCCATTTTTTAATCTTTTCTTCCACGGCAGAAATATCAGTCTTTATAGATGTCATTTCATTTTTCATGTCCGTCATTTTATTTTCTATGTCCGCCGAAAGTTTACTTTCCATGGATGAAATTTCGTTTTTTATATCCGTCGAAATTTTATTTTCCATCGAAGACATTTTATTTTCTATATCCGTAGAAATTTTATTTTCCATCGAAGACATTTTATTTTCTATATCCGTAGAAATTTTTTTTATGGAAGAGGTTATAGAGGCGGACGCTTCGTCGGTGAATTCAAACGTTTCCGGGTCCAATCCATTGTTAATCATAGCATTCTTCAGTCGTTCCACTAACGCTGACTTGGCCCCACTTGTGTCCAATTCGTAATCCTCCAACTCTCTTCGAAGCTCTGAAAGTTTTAATTCACCAAGTTTCTTCGCCATCTTCCTGTATATTTATTTTTTAATCCCACTTCTGACACCAATGTAACGTTTATTTCAATTTATATTTACAATTAATTTATATCTACAGATTTATATTCAAATACAGTCCTTATTTAATAATTTATATGTCACACTAAACACACACTAACTAATTTATATGAGAGTCACTTTATAAACATTTTATCGAGGCGCGATTGCTTTCTTTCAGTATCAACACTAACTGACTAACTGACTCCGCTGCGATGCTCGTCGCCTATTTATACTCGCATGTATGTTTTTCTAGAAACCTCTAGAACTCGAAGTTTTGGCGGATGCGCCGGGTTTTTCTAGATGTTACGTATTCCAGATCATTCTTGAAAATACGGCGGAGGAGCCATAGTCGTATCATATGGGAATTTCACTGGGGGCACTAATTGAGCACATTAATGCAGCAGCTCGCGTAACAATAATTAATACTGTTAATGTGATTTGAAGAGACAATAACCTACAAAATACTTTAAATTTGTGCTTCCATCCCTCGAGAAGATATATGAAAAAAAAATGTGTATTTCTTCTGCACCTTTCAACAGCCTGTACCTCATAAACTAAGAAGATTAGAGAAAAGTTGTAATTGGATATTTTAAATATTTTTCAACGATCTATTATGCCTTGAATTTACGTTACTTATTCACGGGACGCCCTGTATAAATAGTGTAAGCTCGTCATGACACATCCTGTATATATTTTTTTATTATAGAAATCCGGTATTATTATGGAAGTGCAGGCGGGGATGCAGTTGAATATGCTACTTCAACCAGTTTCTAGCATGAGGTAAGTCTTTGCTACCAATATTTGAAAGTATGTCTTCCAAATAAGATTTATTTGAATTTACAACTTCCTGAATAACGAGTATTTCGGATATCTTCAGATTATTAGTTCTTTCTGGCAATAGGGTACAAGCATAAATTTTGCTATTGGTGGGAATTGATGCTTTATCAGGTCTCCTAACACCTTGCATGCCTATTTTTTCAAAAAAATATAAACTTTACTTTTAAAACGACTTTAAAAATCATAAAATCTGAAAGTCCGCCAAAACGCGCTTTACGTCATAAAGATGGCTGCCCCATGGTGTGACGTCATTTGTTCACGCTCTTATTCGTGTATCACACTCTGAGTTCTTGTGACCTAATTTGTTTCTGAAAGCTTTAAAAATGGATAAAGCCAAAAAAAGCTTTGTATTCCAATTATTGCATTGTTTCATAGTGTAATCAACGTCTATTAAAACTCCAAACAAAATATTTGTTACTTTACCTGGTGGCGCAAGCAAAAATACACTTAAGAGGAGGGCATTATGGTTGCAAGCTATGCGTCGAAACAAAGACGATATTTCGATAAATACTACAACTTTTGTTTATGAAGACCATTTTGATGTAAGTACCTACTTCTATGCTGGAAATTTTTATTCTTAAATAGTTTGAGGTTATGTACCTATATGTCTAGGAATCAACCACTAAAACATTATTTTCTCACGACCACACATCGAAATATGGTTGGTATATATTATATATAATACATAGTTCCTACGTACTTACGATAATGCTTTAACTCCTCTTAGCTGCATTAAAGCAGCTGTTTGACTTAATAAACTCGGCAGCATAATGATGAGTCTACTTTGGGCAAGTTATCAGTTTGTGCTTTTACATATCTTCACTCACAAAATATGAAAGAATCGTTACTGAACACTGAACTAGTAAATAAAATATTTTCTTCTAAAAGTTTTAAAATATCCTCGTAAATATCAAATATTCATGTCCACTTTCCACTTAACGTTGACTTTTATAAATAAATAAAAGCACACACAAACACGTAATGGTCTCAAAAATGATATTTTTACGTCGATGAAGCAATTAATAGTTGATTAAAATACAATATAAACACTACAGAACTACACAGAACCTAATGCAATACCGGCCGTATTGACAAAAGTAAACAAACATGAGATATGACATCACACGTATCATCGGTAGCGTTCGGAAATCCTCGGGTGTTGGTCGGAAAGTGCATTGAAATTTGAATTTTATTTTGAAATTTTGAAGTAATTCCCAATGGAAACTGGTTTATTTCCTATTACTAGTAATTTTTGATATCAACTTCACTAGTATAAATTAATATCTAAGCAAAATATGATCAAAGTCTATATATTCCAATTGGAATATTCGAATATATGGACTTTGATATGATATATGCGTGTACTCTATTGTGTACAGCTATTGTAGATCTCAAATTTTTCATTGTCAAACCCACGTTTTCCATACTATTGGATGTACTTTTAGAGTTAACACTCGAGGAAAATGGATTTGAAACCATTTTTGATAATTTAAAACTCATCAGCCTCAACACCAGAATAAAGACCACCTCTAATACATAAATAAACTTTGTTATTTCAAACGGATCACCCTGTAGATTTTTTGCCTTTTGAAATCCTTGAGGAATACTGAATATTTCAAAAGCCATTATTTATCAATTTGAAATAACAAATTTCATTATTATTCCGAAAGAAGGAAAGATCTGACAACTATGTAAATACCACCATAATATTGGCCAAATCACAAAATCTATAAAAATCGTGCAATCTGTACTCAAAACTCACTCTGTATGTTATGAAGTGACAACGTTCAAGATATGTTGGTATTTTGTAACATGCCTCAAGACAGACTAAATTTGCATGAGATAAACTGATTTTGTGTTCCATTTTCAGATTGTACAGCAACGTGCAAAAAGTCTATCTACCAATATTTTACGTAATCCACAAAATGGACCTAAGCGATGAAGTAGCAGAAGGCTTGAGGATGCTACAGAGCTTTCCGACATATAGTTTTTACGTTTCCTGTATACTCGTAAGTCTGGGATTTATCTGCTTATTTGGAGTTATAATGTCCTTATTATATTATAATAAAATGTCCAGCTTGAGGAAGGGGAGAGTTAAACGTAATGCAACACCGGTGATAAGGAACGTTTACGAATGTTCCCTTGAAAGAAAAGTCTGATATTAATTGGTCATAGGTATTCGCAGGTTCATCCTTTTTTTTAATACATTTTTTACATGAAAAAGACTTTTATTTTCCCATCTTATGAATTTAATATCCCAAGATAAAAATATGTGTTGGCAACATTTTAATGAGCGTAGAATTCTGCCTTCCTCCTCTACATGGATATTGTTGTGACGAAGCGCTAAATAATGGAAAAAAGAGTGGCGTTAAGAAGCCACAATGGAAAATGTACCTGATTCAATATAGGGGTAGAAGGCGGAGAATTATCATCATGACGGATATTCAAGCACCCAATAAACCAATAACGCTTTCGCTTAAGTGAGTATATGAGTCCCTCAATTGCAGTCCATAGTAGCTCATACAAATTCAGATACCTGATTTGAGCCGCAGTACGACAGGCACAAATTATTTGCTCTGCAGTTCCATCATCTTCCACACAAATACCACAAGTCTCAGCATATAAAGATTCAGATGACAGTGGTCTGTTAACATGGAGACATTCTTCGGAGGATATGTAATATATAGCTTGGTTTTGAATACCACGTTTTTTGTGATAAAATGGTACCCACGAAATGCCTCCAAGTAGGCGGCATCCATTAATCAATTTTCCTAACGCATTTTTGGAAATTACTCGGGTTGACACGATCCCTAGCCTGCACGTTCGTTTACCTAACCCGAGTTGCCTACCTGTGTTCGGAAACTTCCGAGTTGTTGACTGGATGACTGACCCAGGTTCATTTTTCGTAACCCACCTCGAGAGGTAGGTCGGTAGAGACGCTATAGGCACCGCATGCGCATTACTGAAGGGTAATATAACATAACCTAATTCTTTTGATGGTGACAAAATAAATTGCTTTTATCAAACATGAAAAAAGGGGCCTTGCTTCATTAACGGAATTGGTATTTGATTATTTTTTCGAAGATGATGACGAAGTTGGAGAAGAGACATTTGGTTTTGTTATGACGTTAGCTGTCAGATCAAAAACGAAACCTACTACAGTTCCCGGGTAGGTGATCGGAGTGATTCATCAAGTGACCTCTCTGGATCGAGTTAGTGAGCCGAAAACGAAAACGAAACGAAAAGTAATGCAGCGATGCAATAAGCAATAAACTTGAGGTATTCTTGAAGTTAAGAGCAAGACTTGCAAACGGGCATTATTAAACTGGAAAGTTGAACGAATCACTTCTCCTGCAAAAGTAAGAAACTCATCTTTTTTTTATACTTGACTAACTATTTTGATTAAAACCTTCCGAATATAAGTCTAAAATATCTAGGGGCAAGTTTAATTGACCCATGATGGAAAAAAACACAGCCCATCATCGATTAAACAAAAGGTTTTTAACAACTTTTCATGCAATTTTGCGATCTGATTCAAACTTCTACAATATTTCATCATACAATATATTTCTCTTGATAATAATACTGGTTATCGAAAAAAATCATGCTAGGTCGTTGATGAGGTCACTATACAAGTAAATGATCCAAGATAAAGGATAGGACCGTAAGGTAGAGAATTTTTGATTAAAATTTGTTACCTCGCCCAGAAAGAATAATTCTCAGAAGCTCTGGTATGTGAAGCACTTGAATCTCACGGAGTCATATCGTTTAATCTTTTAGTATTATTAGTTGGTCAAAGTTGGAAGGACATTGTTTTGGAGAAGTGCTAAATATTTATCTTAATTCAAGATGCCATCAATGAAAATGGTACCCATGATTTGATTCCGAACAATTCTTTTCCAAACATTATTTTCAGGATATTGCGTATGTTCTTCTCTCATCCAGTGAATTAGACCAATAGCGACGGCAATTTTGACTATTAACATGACCCTGAAGTGTACATGTGCTCTCATCAGAAAATAAAACATCTTCTAACTGGATCCAATTGTTATCTAACGTTGCCATCATTTGTTCACAAAAATACGTTCTCCTATCGAAATCGTCTTTTATGAGCTCCTGAGTTGGCATCATTTTATTGGGATGCATTCAACTTTCCTTCGACATCCGAAAAATTTATTTGTGGATAACGTTGAACAGTGGAGCTGCTTTTCGACGAGAATAATGTGGGTTTTTTGAAACTCAATATCCTTTCGTCTTTTATGACCAAACCCGCGGAGCTGCTTTTCTATTTTGCCAATTGTTCCTTGGGCAAATTTGAAAATTTGTCGTCAAATATGCGAGAAACTCTCATTTGTGTCTGTGTGTTATCTCCATAACCAATCATTTGTAGAATGGTTATTTTGTTCATTTCTGTTAAATGAGCTATTTTTCTGACATTGTACATCAATTGTGTCTAGAATTTTATGAAGAATCCAGAAAATAAATTTGAAATAAGAAAGTTGGTGTTGTCCACTGTCACAAGACGCACCATATAAGTATAATTTTTTTTTAAACTGCGAATTTAAAAATACAAATCAACGTGTCCCAACACGCCCCATTTGGCTGTTTCACACTGTGAACATACACGAAGCGTTCAAGAAAAATTGATAATTTCAGTAGCCCAAATAAAATAAAAATAAAACCAACGAGCTAAAATTAGAACATCAAAAAATAACCTAAGAGATAAAATATTTATCAAATATTCAAAAATTTGTTTATTTATAGAAAAACTGACAAAGTATTTAGTAAAAAACATTCCACCAGCAAATGCTTGAATGACACACAGTAGTAGTGAAAAAATTTGACATTCTCCTCTCAGCGGACACTAAATGCATCCTTTCTTTCCAATTTCCTGATAACTGTATTGAGTTTCCAAGTAAAGTTCTCCTTACAGTTGTGTTCTTTTGCGAAAGGCTCCATGTCAAACTGGCTCTTTGATCTTTAATCAATTTCCACCACGTGAAATATTATTACATAACACCCCAATCTCCACTTCTAAAGGAAAGCGAAAATAGCCACCTACAGACAAACAACACAAACCGACTTAAAATTCTCAGTAACTCACCTTCAAGTACATTTCTTCAGCTGTAAAGTTTAGATTAGATTAGAATTGGAGTGGCTCTTTGTCCTATCCCTTTGTCCTATCCGACCATTGCAGATTTATTGGGGTCCTCCCTATATTCAGAGCTCGATATCTAGCTTAATTCTTTTTATTAGACTTATTAGTCTGGATACCGCCTTCCTTGCGTAGCTTTCTGCCCTCGGTTTTTCTTCTCCGACTAAGTGAAACCGCACCCTTGCTAGGCCTTCGCACTCACAGAGTATGTGCTCCACGGCTTCGTCTTCTTCCTGGCAAAACCTGCATAGGCTGTCATCTGGTAGGCCAATTGTGTGCTTATGTTTCCCCAGCCTACAATCTCTGATCAGCACTCCCACTATCATCCTCGTCGTTTCTCGACTTTGGCATAGTAGGTCGTGTGTCAGTTTGGGCCGAAGGGCTTTTAAGGAATAATGTAGTGTGCCTTTGCCCTGGGGTTTCATACCACCAGCGCAACGCCTGGTTGTTTATCCATTTGTGGATGCTCTCTTTATCTAGGCATTTATTAATTACACAGGAAGGTTCTGGCCATATCATGACCTCCGCTGCTACCTGCTTGGCTTAATTTATCGGCCTTTTAATTGCCTTTTATTCCTTGGTGACCTTGTACCCAGGCTAGGGTCACTCTATCATGACTACCTAGTCTGTTGAGGGCCTTGCGACACTTCCACACCAGATTTGATGCTATCCGATATGAGCGTATCGCCCTTAGTGCTGCTTGACTGTCGGAATAGATGACGATTCTCTGGCTATCCACCTCCCGTTTCATCAACTCTTCTGCATAGCATTGCACCGCCATTATCTCTGCCTGAAAGACAGTAGCATGTTTCCCTAGGCTTAGAGAGATCGTGATCTTCTCTTGTACCCCGTATATTCCGGCTCCTACTGCAGAGTCTGTTTCAGAGCCATCAGTGTACTAGTTAAGATTCGTTGTTATAGGAGCTGTAGATTTCACAGACGGATCCAAATTAGCTGACCAAGCTGGGTCCGCTGCCTGGCACAGCCGATCAAACACTGATCTTGTTGAAAGTCTTGGACAGCATGTAATAGGATTTCCAGCGGAAGTTTCCGCCATTAATCTGCACGTGGGGTGGATGGTGGATACGGATATTCTAGCGGGTTTATGGAGGATATAATGTGTTCCAGCAGTTGTCATTCAAAATTGGTTTGAAATACAAGATTCCTCCTTAGCCCAGTCAGTGTAATCAATAGGGTTGTCGTAGGTAACTCCGGAAACCCGGGTAGTGGAGTGGCTGGAAAAGTCAGTCCCACTCTATTGGTCCTCGACTGGATATACCTTTAAGTTTCGAATGAAAAACTATCTCTTAACAGATAGTCTACAAAACAAGGGCCCACTGCAATTGGATATCAGCTCTAAGGTTTCTTGGCATAGGAAAAACCCATTTGCCATATACTTTTTGTAGAATCTGTTTGGATGTAGCTCATACTTCCAGATTAATTTCAGTTAAAAATTAGCATTAAAAATAATTTTGATCTGGGAGCTGAGTTCAGTTGAAATATTTACTGGTATAACACTTTAAAGTTTCTATCGGTATGTCTCAGTGAATGTCACCCCAAAATACACACATACATACATAGATACATCAAATTTGGAGAGATGTGGTATAGTTGCGTATAAAAATGCATGATTGCTGGATTTTACTTTCCATTTTGTTTTCCATTGTTCTTCCCAATCGATACGAATTATTTTAGTGTGTATATGAGAAACTGAAGTTCTTATGGGCACTCAAGGTCAACTATCATTTGGTCAGAATAAAGCTGGTGGAGAACACCGCGAAGAAGATGAATCGACGAAGAACATACTGTAGTACTGTGTAGCTGCCGAACGAGTCAGACTACAGACTTCAGGAGCTGATTAAGTTTCCCCTGAGGATGTAGATAGTCTTACACTTCCATATATCATCAATATCCTTGGGAATATTGAACTTAAGTGCGTTTAGATGGAGGTACCAAACCAATATTGTAACTAGGTCAATTTGCTTCAGTTTTAAATCTGCTGATTTGGCTCAACTATCCATTATCTCTTAGCCAGGCCGCACATCAAGGAAACTGGAAACAAGAAATATGAAAAATAAAATCTGAAACATGAAATATAGAATACGAAACAGAAAGTTTGTGCTTCATCGATGCACAAACGAAAATCAAATTAAATTATTTTGTTTCAGTTATCAATGGATATCGATGATAGCTTTGACGCAGTATAGTTGGGGTTGTAACCATATTATTATTATCAAAACACAAAAATAATTCAAAACGGAAGAGACGACGTTACTCTACATCCGTATAACCATATAAATGTTAAACATGGTTCTTATAGAGTGTCGAAAGAATTAATTGAGCATCCGGACAAATTTCAGTCTTTTTATAGAATGTCTGTACATAAATTTAGTAGATTAGTTTCCATTGTCAAGCCCCACATAATTAAATCCTTCGTTGTATTTCCCTTTTGAAAGGAGCAACAAGAAACAAAAAATATAGAACATAATCTATCACATGAAACACGGTTCAACACGATAAAAATGTTTTAGGCACATGCATCAATGCATCACACTTGTTTCATTAGTGAGACTTTTGCCATGTTCTATTTTCATTCACGTTTCATGCTTCATGTTTCAGGTTTCATGTTTCTCTGATGTGCGGCCTCACTCAAATTATCGGGTTTATTTGCTTGGACTTCTGAAATTGCTTGCTGCTAATTAGGAAATTGGGCTTAGATATATTTTGTAACATTATTCCATACATTTATTTTATTACATTAATACATTAAAAATAATTTGTACAATTTTTATGTACATCTAATAAATACAAAATGAGGATGGCCTTGAATTTTCCGACAGATGACACCCCAAAGTGGACGCAAACGAGAAAATTTCACTAAAAAATTCTGTTGCACTGAATGGTGATGATTATAATACTTTTCATATGGCACAGATTCAAAATTTCACTACATACACTAAGAAATATCTTCAATCAATAACACATAGCCATAAGTGTGACAGATCCATAACATCGTGATTTTCTTGCAGCTTCTGGTTCTAGTTTTTGAATGAGAACTTCATCTTTCCTATGTTGCAGCTGTTTCTGTATTTGTCGGTCTTTTAAAGAGAGCATCTCTCTTCCATTGGTAAAAATTATGTCGTATTCCACTGGTACATTTTCCGGTAATTTCGGTAAATTTATCGGTATATTATAGTAATTTTTTTTATCGATACTTCTACAAAAAGCGGCGGTGAAAAATACGAAAAAAATTAGAACAAATCGTAAAACCATTTTACAAAAAAAACAATTTAATCGAAAAGCTGAATTGAAGTTTAATACACTGTGATGAAACGACTTGATTTAGTTTGTTGTAGCTTCTTGAGATGCTTTTATAGTGAAATTGAATCGAGATCATTCAAATTATGAGATTTTATTCACCTATGACCCCTTGGAACGGGAAATACAGATAGGCAGAGTTCATGATTTTGTTGTTCACGGCTGCAACTGCGTGCAATACACGAGAGATTTTTATGGGAAATCGTTTTTTAAATGCATTCATTCATTTCAAGGAAATTAAACAATATTTCTATTCGGGTAAATACCGTAAATTTCGGTAGTAGTTTATTTTTATTGGAAGAACTGATTTACATATTATCGTGAGCACGTTGAGGAGATAAATCTTCCGGATTCCCTTTTATATTTTGGACTGGAAGATAAAATTTCGCCTGACAACGAAAAATATACAGAGTCATAGACCCCAAGTAGACAATATGATAAAAACATACACCAATTCGTTATCTGCTCATTCTCGAAAGACGTTGCGGTGCGGTTTTGGTGCGGTGGATGAACAGTGTTGCCAGTTACATTTCCGTAATTCCTGACGGCTTGGAAATCCTCTAAACAAGGATTTAGATCTATTTACTGAAAAATTTGTAGTACATTTAGAAATTATTAACAAAAATATAAAAATCATTATTTTTTCATCACGATCACTATTTGGATAGATATTTTATGATATTTTCTCCACGACTAAATAATAAGGCACAAACTATTTTTACATATTTAGCTGCATAATGATATAAATTCTTCACACCAGTGAATAATGAAAAAGAATTCACTCTCGTTAGCCAATCACATTCTATTATTATCGGAATTCACTCTAAAATGAATAAATGAATGAATGAATGTCTTTATTAACAAACGTGTACAACACATTTGCCCCAAGAAGGCGAAGATTAGCTAGAAGCTACTCTTTAACTCTCAACCTTCAAGGGTTACAAAATATGAACAAAAAATATAAAAATATATAATTATATATTAAGTATTTTTTCATTTAACATTATAAATTAAATGTAGAATACAAAAAAAATTGCTTAATATAAATTATTTAGTCGAAATCAAGAATTATTGTTTTTCAAGCAGCATATTTTTAATCGTGTGCTTAAAGGTATAAAACTAGGTCGCCGTTATATAGGATCGGTGGGAATTATATAATTCCACCAAATTGTATGTAAAGGAACGTTCAAATATGACGGAAGAATGATTTATCATTGTCATAGTGTTATGTCGAATGTTGTGCTCATGAATAGAACTACGGAAAATAATTTTATCATACAAATTAATAGACTGGACTTCTAGTTTTCATCAAGCGATAGATGAAAACTAGAAAATGAAAACAAAATAAGTTATTGATCTTTAACCAATTGAGCTTTTTAAAATAAGCCGAAATATGATCATATTTCTTGCAATTAAAGATGAATCTACAACAAGTATATACCTGTATATAAAAAAGGTGAACATGACAATGTAAATAACTATAGACCAATATCACTGTTAAGCATATTCAGCAAACTAATAGAAAAAATAATAAAAAAAAGACTCTTACATTTTACAGACACAACATTCAAATTTGATAAAAGTCAGTATGGATTTCAAAAACGGAGTAGCACACTTGCACATTGACTTACAAAAAGCATTTGACACTGTGGATATTGCATTACTGCTAGAAAAATTACAGAACATGGGATTTCGTAGAAAATGTCATGAACTACTAAACTCATATTCCACGGGAAGAAGGCAACAAACCTATGTCAATGGTGAAATGAGTGATGAAAAAAGTGTCGACGTAGGAATAGCTCAAGGGTCAGTCTTGGGCCCACTTCAATATCTATTACATGTACAAAGTCTAAAATATGCATGGTTAAGAGTAAAGTACTACAAATACTGCGATGATACAGTTGTTGTTTTTTGGGAGTAAATGGAATCGAACTTGAACAAAACATAAACAGTGATCTTGAAAGATACTACCAGTGGCTGTGCTACAATAAAGTAACTATAAATGTGGAAAAGACTGTTTATATGTTGCTACATCAAGTGGGAAAAAAACAGATAAATCCTAAAATAAAAATAAATGATTGTGTTCTCAAACAAGTTTAACAATATAAATACCTAGGCCTTATAATAACTGAAAATTTAACATGGAATGCCCATACAGACAGTATCATAAAAAAAAGTAGCCTCAATGCTGGGGGCAATACGACGATGCAACCATATGCTAAGCAAAAATGCAAGATATCTACTATATAATAGCTTTATTGAACCCCATATAAGATATCTTATACCATGCTATGGAAATGCTAGTGCTGAAGTGATAAACAAACTGCACAGACTACAAAATAAAGCAATAAAAACCATATTTGCAAAAAACTATAATACATCAAGTGACAATTTATATAAAGAATACCCATTTATCAAACTGGATAAACCAAAAAACTTTTAACAAACTAAACTTATTTATAAAATACAGAATAACCTAATTAAAACCAATGTGCAACTAAAACAAAATAAAGACTATCATAACTAAAGAAAGACTCAGAAATAATTTTGCAAGGACAAAAAAGGACAGGATTCTCCTATTTATCGAAGTGTATGTACATATAATGCTGTACCAGAGACAGTTTTTGAAGGATGTAAGAAAGTTGTGTACCATAGCCTCAAGAAATTTTTCAAGGATCAGAGACAATAATTGATTGATCAGTTTTGTAAAAACCTAACTCATATATTTTTTATTATTGAATCTGTTACTATACATTAAAAGCTAAGGCCTCGGTGCCAGATTTATTGTAATCTGATTAGAGGTATTTATAGAAGTATTTTGTATACGTTGAACCGGATTTTTGGAATCATTATCCAAACATGGGTAATATACAATAAAACAATAATTCAAAATTGAAAGAACTAACGTTTCACAAAGTTTTTTGCGCATTTTAAAATTTAAAATATGCTTATTAATGTATAGAACACGCAATCTTGCATAGCATCTTTGCATTAAATATTTTACATGTTTTTAAAATCTTAATAACTGATCGATGAATAAGCCTAAATTTTTTGCCACGCATGATATATCTATTTTCATGCCATCAAATTTAAGTATTACTGAACTTTTAATCTCTGTATTAGCTCTAGAACTAAATAACACTGCAGTGGTTTTCAACGGATTGATATTTAGGTTATGTTGTTTTGAAAATTGAAGTATTATATCTAGTTAGAATTAACTGCATCCATAGCCCATAGAATAAAAAAGAATAAATCAAATCGTCTCTTTTAAAACGTCAAATACCTACCTATTAACGCAAATCGCTTCTGACAGCGCGTCGTTTTAAACGTCAAAATAATAATATAATCAAAATTATTTTACATAGGTAATATATAGAAAAAAAATGGACAATAGCGATAGTGAATATGTACGCCTTCCGAAATGAATTTCATTTATAACTTCGATCGTTTTGGAAACTTCATCCGCGTGAATAATAGCCATAATTCTGCACTCGTTGAAGAATATACTATTATTTGAAACATAGTTATAGCTAGTAATATAACGAGATAATTATGCGATTTATAATCATAGAGATACTACAGATAGAGGCAGCAAGCCATAGGCGGTTGTATAAGTGGGAAATGTCCATCTCTACTCTGGTGAGAGTAAAAGAGACAGAGATTCAGAGGATTTTCTGTCGTTGTCTGTGCCTATGGAATGCGCGCCATTGAAGGAGAAATTAAAATATTCACTGACAGCCCGGCTCTGCTTAAAACTATCAGCAATCCAACAACTAGGTCTAAACTGGTGAAAACTGTGAAAAATCTCTCAACATGCTGGCAAGAGACAACAAAGAGGATTGCAGGAAGTGAAATGACAGACCAGCTAGCTGAAGAAGGTTCTAAAGGAACCTTCACAGGTCCGTTTTGTGGAATCACAAAGGATTACATAAGAGGGAAAGTCGGGAACTCCGCTTCTGTGAGAACTTATAAGGACTCAGACGGAAGCAGTTTGGAGTGGAAATAACACAACCATCACAACTACTGAAATTCCCTCCAGATAAACGATTGGCCTATATACAAGACACGGGGCTTCTGGAATGGAAGTAGGTAGATAACATGGGTAATGGTACAAAGATTCAGTTCAAGTTGTTGAGTTGAGTTGTTGAGCCCAACCCAAACGTATGAATGAATGAATCGAGAAAGTCAGCAAGAACCTCTGACTTTCAATCTCTCTCTCACAGGCTGACGTATGCCGAACTGCTTTCTTGCCTCCACCTTCAGTATCTTTATGTTTATAATAGTCAATGTTTATAATAGCAATGTCCGAGACGGTAATAAATTGCTGATAATCGAATTATATTCGAAGCCTTATAGTATCATTGACAACGGCGATGCAACAAGGTTGTATGTCATTCCACTTTGGCATTTCAAATAGTCATCATCAAAATCATGCAATATTTCGATATTGCTGATAATATATTAGTTGCAGCCAACACTATAAGGTTGAATTTGCTTTCGGACAAATATAAAATCCATTATGGAAAAGAATATCGGCAGTTTTGTAAGTGGTGAAGCAATGTACATGCTGGCGTATTTCGACAAGACCCTCGGATGAATATTTTGCCCCATTCTTATGGTATTTGGTATCTAACGTATAACGCTTTCGTAACTAATGTATTAAGCTTTCGTAACTAACGTATTACGCTCTCGTAATTGATGTATTGGGCTTTCGTAACTAACGTATTATGCTTTCTCAACTAACTTATTACGCTTTCGTAACAGACGTGTATTACTCTTTCGTAACTAACGAATCAGGCTTTCGTAACTAACGTATTACGCTTTCGAAACTAACGTATTACACTTTCGTAACTAACGTATAACGCTTTCGTAACTAACGTATTATGCTTTCGTAACGAACGTATTACTCTTTCGTAACTTTTTTTTCCCAGAGGAAAAGGTGAAGCTCTACCAGCCTGCCTCAGCAGCTGGGATGTGCAATGCTGCTGAGTACCGTGTGGGGCTCGCACCCACTAAGGCATTGCCCATAACTTCAGAAGTAGCCGTAGATACGAAAAAACATCTTTAATTTTCCGCTTTAATTTTCCGCCCTTTCTCTGTCTTCAAGTTCTTTCCTTTCCATAACATTGCAGATAAATGCATACATTAGGTTCCACTTTTCCGGATGACTAAGCATAGTTTCAACTAGTTCATCCGTTTTTGGGAATATACCCATACTTGCTGTCACTTCATCTCTCTCACTTGACCATCTACTGCATTCTTCATACATGTGTTCCGGACTATCACTGATTCCGCACGTATGGCATAAATCAGTCGTGGTTTTGCCGTTCCACTGTTTTGTGTCCATTGTCGCTGCCATCTTCCCAGTGTTTTTTTTCCGCGCTATCCTTCTGTTACCAGGAAGCCTCGTTCCTATTTTGTGTACTCTTTCGTAACTAACGTATTAGGCTATCGTAACTAACGTATTACACTTCCATAACTATATAATTAAATTATGGTTACTAATGTTTTATAAGTAACTAAGGTTTTATGTAGGTATTGGTACGTTTATGATGTTGATTATTAATGAAGATTTCATATAAAAATGTCTTAGTTTTCAAAAAGTTCGTTCCAACCTCGCAAAGAGCCATTCCAGAATGGCACTGCGCAAGTGCATATAGTTAACGCCGTTCCAAGCTATTCGTGACCGCAATATTAAGGTTCTATTTGCGCTTCAACCGTTTTGTTATCGTTCTAAAACAGCAACGGAACGGTAATTTCGATACTCGATCGGAAGAAAGAGCTGTGAGGACTGACATGAGCTGTTAGTAAGTATTTCATCAGTTGGATTCAAAGATTGTTGTTTTATAGATTGAAGTGCTTTTTCGCAACTCAACTATTGTGATCGGAAATCAAAAATTAAGTATTAACCAAATTATTGGAGAGGTAAAACGTCATAAAAAGAGTGATAACCTTCCTTAAAAATTAATATGAGCTTAAATTGAATATTTGTGACTCAGGAAATACCTATAGATGACTAAGGAGATAGCGATTTTCTATTGGAAGCATCTAGTGAGGATAGGGGAGTTTCTTTCACACCAACCAAAAATTAAAAATGAGAATATCTTTCCATTTTTTATTTCGAACGTACCCACTTTTCTTGCTATAATTGCTATATAAATCTAACAGTACTTTTGTTTCGTCTGTTGTCCGTTACTATTACATAAACAAAACGGTCGCTAAACGATAATAAGGTACGCCTAAAGGTACGCGTCCACTAATCGGCGTCAAACGGACGGTACGCATCGGACGATTCGGATTTTTTTTGCGTCATGCGTTTACTACCACGGATTTATTGGAGTCGGTATCAGCATTTCTCTACGACGGAGAGCCAGTCATTTTTTTCCTGCTTTTAAAGCCAAAGCAATGTAGTTACTGAATGAAAAAGATGTTATAATTATTCGCGTGTTGTTAGAAGAAAAAGATAACGAAAGAAAAAGTAAGAAATGTTGGGTGCATAATATTAACATAAAAAGCCCCGTGCCTGCGTGTACTTGTCGGTATTCGTACTATCAGCATCGGCAGTGTCCGCACGAAACGGATTTTGATTTCGTCTTTGGAATCCTGTTCGGAAATGCCGAAGTGCAGTCGCTTCGATGCCGATAGGTGAACGAAGTTCTATTTGAAACAATGTAGTTAATCAAATAATCCGATTCGTCCGATGCGTACCGTCCGTTTGATGCCGATTAGTGGACGGCGTAGACGCGTACCTTAAAACCGTTCCAGCCTCTATCAGTTCTAGGACAGTGCAAAGTTTGCGCCTGCGTATAAAAAGATTCCTAACGATTCCAAAACGGTTCCGGAACGGTCTTTTATCGTAGGTTGCAACGAACCTAAAGTTTGTATTCCTCCAATATTTAGCATTATATTGATAGCGATTATTGTGTATACAACTTACGATCTATTGGACCCTAATTATCAAAAAATACAATTTTATTATCACCTGTAATATATACGATTAGAAGAGCGTGCATAAATTCGACGATAAAATTTCACTTAATATTTTTCTCTATGTACCCTTAAATTCGACGCTAGGTACCTCTACTAATCCTTCTACCTGTATTATTTTGTATAAAAATATCAGAAAATAAGAAATATGAAACTAAAAAAAAAAAACAAGAAAACCCAGGCCCAAACCCGGTTGATCAAAGTGTAACTATGTATAAAAATATCTGAAAATAAGAAATAGAGAACTAAAAAAACAAGAAAACCCAGGCCCAAACCCGGTTGATCAAAGTGTAACTATGTATAAAAATATCGGAAAATAAGAAATAGAAAACTAAAAAAACAAGAAAACCCAGGCCCAAACCCGGTTGATCAAAGTGTAACTATGTATAAAAATATCAGAAAGTAAGAAATAGAAAACTAAAAAAAAACAAGAAAACCCAGGCCCAAACTAGTGATGAGCAAAGCAAGACCAAGACCAAGACTCGAACAGTCTCGGTCTTGGTCTTGGTCTTGCTCAAATCTGTCTGGTCGCGGTCTTGGTCTTGCTGTATTTTGTTTGGTCTTGGTTTCAGTCTTGGTTTCAGTCTTGGTCTTGCCATAATTTCTTAACGAACATCTTTCAAAACATTTTGTGAACATTTTATTTTTATGCAACAAACATTTTTAAAACTAAATTTACTATCTTTGAATTAAAAAAAGTTCATTAAGGCATTATTATCATGTACGTCGCGATATGAGCTTGTCACAACTTGCCAAGAGAATGATTCTCCAGCTCGAAATATATTTATGAAAACTCAAGAACCTACCCTTCTCCAACACATAAATTGACCTTTTAGCAAAAAAAATCCTTGAGAAAAATGAGTATATTGAAAAATAAGTAATTTTCCTTTGGATTTTAGCCAGACATTGGGACAAAGACTATGTACTCTTCGAACAATTTTGTAGATCCTTTTTTTAAACAGTGATTTTTTTGTTTTTTTATGTATATCGTTAAAATCTAGTAAAGAAAACTGACAATTCGACATGCCAACTTATATTGTTCCAAGAAAAGCATATGTTGACGCTGTTACAAATATTTTATCTCATATAGTTACTGTGAAAAAACATTTTTGGTTTAGTCTTGCGTATTTAGTCGTCTTGCATAGTCGGTCTTGGTATTAGTCTTGTTCTTGTTCATTCTGTCTTGGTCTTGGTCTTGCGAGTCGAAGAATGGTTTTGGTCTCGGTCTTGGTCTTGCTTTTTCGCAAGACCAAGACCAAGACAGCTAGACCAAGACCAATTTTGCTCATCACTAGCCCAAACCCGGTTGATCAAAGTGTAGCTATTTATAAAAATATCAGAAAATAAGAAATAGAAGACTGAAAAGAGACAAGAAAACAGGTAGTTAGCGTCCAATTTGAGGCCGCCCGATTAGAATACGATTAGAGAAAATAGTTATATTCGTTAGAAAAAAAGTTTTCATTTAAATTTAATTTTTCTAAACAAACTGTTCAAACAATCGGAGAAAGAATTACATGTTTCACACGGCAGAAAATCAGTTTCACTGCCTTGGCTAGTTAATCTGCTGCTTCTCTGTCTGGTTGTTTTCTTGTAGAAAAAAGTTTCATGTATAGATAAAATCGTTGTTTATATTTCAGCACGCGTTTTGTTCAATTCGATCTATCGGAAGTAACTAGGACATGGACTTATTCATATTTGTTTATAATAATCATAAAATGATAATAAATAGAATAATATGTGTATGTTATCAGTAATAATGGATACATTATCATATTCTTTATGAATAATACGCATTTAATACTAGATAAACGAATATACGGTGATATGTGAAGTCGAGACCAAATAAACTAAAGATTTTTTTTTTCATATATCAATATTCAATTAGAATTTGGAATATTCATTTCACTTATGTATTATACATTTTTGTATGTGACCATAGGGGGTTGAAGCTAAAACGTCCACATGGGCAAAAATACGTCCCATTTATATGATTTTTGACCTGTTTTCAATTTTTTCAATAGAAGTAACGCCTTCAGAATTTTGTGGATGGATTTCATTTAAATGCTCTGTATAGCAAACAGCCAGCTGTGAAACTGGTGAAGGGGATAAAATGCTGGACAGTTGGTTATGGAAAAGAACGTGTAAGTCAATTGGCTGCAGTTTTCTCGTAGAATATGTCAGACAGACTTCATAGGAAACACCAATTTTTATAGTAACATTGCAAGATCTTCTTACTAAGTATCTATTACTGGGTTTTTTTATAGCCTGTTGGTTAAATACTAGAACTACCTGCAAACACTCCCAATAAATTTTACATAACATTGTTTAAGTTTGAGTTTCACCGCGCCCCATATTATTTTCGTTGTTGTCTTGGTGTGGAAGATAAAAGTCACTTAATATCGAAGTGGTAAATAACATTAAGTCTACTTTGATTGATTCTTTGACAGGAAATACATTTTTGTCAACAATTTTATCCGCTTTTGAGCTCTAGAGGCTGTGGGAAAATATCCAACATGTACATCTGCAGCACTTAACAAATTTAGAATGCCGTGGCAGTTGAATACATTTAGATTGATATAAGAAAAATTTCATAGATATCCCTTACATCGAATGGAAGTGCCTGAAGCGATCTGATATTGAAAAATTATATTTTTCTTCTTGCTATATTGTAAACAACGCATTTTGATACTGTTTTGGAGGACGTAAGTGAAAATTACTGGGGAGGTATTAATTGCCCCTGACGACCATTATCATTACAACCTTCACCATCAGATGAATATCATCGGGGGCTTTAAACATGAATTAATTTACATCTTTCCTATCTAAGACATTAAATTTTTTGGATTCATATCCGTCATTCTTTCTTTTTTAAAATGCTCGAAGCTTAGGATACTTGGAAATATATTTTTTTCCTATATGGAAGGGGTGGACTTTAGCATGGAATATTCACACCATAAGCTTAATTGAGACTTTCATTCATACGTCTGGGTTGAGTCCTTTTAAGTTTTCACAGAAGCAGAGTATGTGAGTAGGTGTCTCATCGTAGATTTCACATTTTCTGCACATACCCAAGTAACAATTTATGCTGATTATTGGTTGAAAAAGCGCTTAGGCGGTTTATTGCTCAGTCTAAAGCTGAATATCGGTATCAAATTTATGTTGAAAAAACCCTTGTTAAGCTCTTATTCACCCAAAAGTGGAGAATTTAAACAGCTATTACTGGACATTATGGCTGCCAGTCATTACTGAAGAATAGCTTTTTCAGCTTTTATTCAGTCGTCGTAGCTCTGTCTTAATGCAGATTGTGTAGTGTAGTGTAGCTGATTTAAATTGCTATGCAGCTCTTGTTCAGTTCACCTTCAAAGCAAAAACAAATTAATATGCATTATACATTTTTTTATTTCTGAATTTTATATTATTTATTCATCTCAACTACCTCAGTTACATGATATGATAATTGAATTTACAAATATTTTCACTTACCTTTTTTTTTCCTTCCTTCGGTGGGGATTATCATTTAACAATCGATTCATCTTTAGCCTCTGCGCCAAACGAACACATGCTAAATGTTTGCGAATAATTGCATTTGCAAATCTACATGATACATGATTCAGAAATTTCTGCGATGATGTGTTTATTAAAAAAAACTTACTAATTAAAGAACAACTTTGAATTTAATATTTAAAAAATTTAATAGACGTGATGAAGAGCCCCCATTAAAAAAAGTCCAAGTTATGCCATGTTCCACTGCTACATAAACATATTTATATCATGTATTAAAACTACCGAACATTCAATTATACTTGATTGAACCTGATGATGAACGGCCACCAGCAGAACCAAGCAACATTATTAGAGCAACTGATGTCTTCATAAATTCACCAGAACCTGATGAACTGCCACAAGCAACATTATAAATGCACATGATGTAATGAATATAAGCTTTATTAATTTGGCTCTCAACTTTACTGAAGAATGGTTTATTCAGTGCAAACTAAGCTGACTATGAATAGCTGAGCTACAGCTGTTCAGATTTCTAAAAGCGCTTAACCAGCTCATGTTCAGCCATTTTTTAAAAGCTGAACAATGGAGTATTTGATGAGTAGAAAAACGCCTTTTCAGTCTGTATTCAGCTAGTAATAAATAGCTGAACAACAGCGGATTGAGTAAGCTGAAGAAATGCTTATTCAACCCAAGTTCAGTTACATAAGCATATTGCTGAACAATATCTACTAAGTTGGCTGAAGAGGCACTTATTTAGTATGTAGTTGAGCTTTATGGATGCTGCTGTATAATGGCATCTATATTGTCTGATTCGGCGCTTATTCAGCTCATTATTCAAGTTAGTAGCTTAATCAGTCTTTAACACCATCAATCAATTACTAATCAGCTTATTGTCTGAACAGGCCAAAAAAAACAGCGTTCATTGTTACTTGGGTAGGTTCACTAACTTTGCCCATCCCGTGCCCTCAGGGTACAGTGTCCAGTCAACTGTCTTCAAATTTCTCTTACCCAGTTTCAACAGCCTGGTCCAGAGTTCCTTGTCTAGCTTATTCAGTAAACTCTTAGTATGGAGGTGTCCTTGTGTCAGCCTCCATTTGAGTTGGTCTTCCTTTACTAGCCAGTTCCTGACTTCCCCTCTTATGTAACCCTTTGTGATTACACAAAACGGTCCCGGACCTGTGAAGGCTCCTCAAAACCTTCTTTAGCTAGCTGATCTACCATTTCATTCTCTGCAATCCCCTCATGGGCCGGCACCCATATTAGAGACACTGTGTTGTCTCTTGCCAGCATGTTAAGGGATTCCTTACAGTTCTTCACCAGTTTAGACCAGGTTGTTGGATCACTGATAGCTTTAAGCAGAGCCTGGCTGTCAGTGAAAATTTTAATTTTTTGACCGGTATATCCTCTTCTGATGTTTTCATCAATGCAGGCTATAGCTGCAATCGTCTCTACTTGAAACACAGTTGTGTAATGACCAAAGTTGAGGGACAGGTTCTTCCTAGGTCCACTTATACCAGCACCAGTGCCCTGGTTTGTTTTGGATCTATCGGTTCCTACCTGTTCCCTGGATGGGATGATGAATATTCACTCGTTCAGTGAATATGTTCTCCGGTATCATGCTATCAAAACTCATGGAGACTTTAAAAAAGCATATTTCTCGTGAAAGTACTCCAAAGGCACGGTTTCTGAAACTACGGTAGCAGTATTGTTAGGAAGCATTTCTTGAAGTATTGATACGCTGCTTCATACCTCTTCCTCGATTTTTCTGGTAGCAGCGACAGACAAGCGATATTTGTTGATTCTTTTATCAATAGTTTCTACCTATTTCTTCCATTTTTTGATAATAAATTTTCAGTTTGACGCTATGACGTTATAGAAACCGGTCAAACCTGTACATAGTTTCATGCAAAAAGTATCATGAATTAATGAAAATCTAATAATAAATTCAGCTGGAGAAATAAGAATCCTATATACCTAACGCGATGTGAGCATATTACTAGTCTTGAACTTTATTGCCAGCCCTCGCTATCGCTCGGGCGCAAACTCGTTCTCGACCAGTAAATGCTATTTACATTCCTTATAGTATAAATAATTACTTCAAACACGACTCTCACTCTAAAAATACAAAGTTTAACCTTAAATTACATCAATATTGAGCTGTAATTAGACGTTATGCAAACTTTGCCAGCATCCTTCAATAAATAATCGTATCTATAAGGACGTGGAATTAGCCAAATGACAAAATTAAATTGTGGGATTTCACACAAACGCAGAGAAGGATGAAAAATGTACTGTCATGGCAAAGAAAACCTTTTTGTAATGGATGCATTCCACTTCAGAAAATCTTGGATTAAGGGTGGCCCATTTGTTAGCGACTAATTCAAATCCGCGGAAAATATATGTCGGCGAAACGAAACAGCTGCCAAGAATACAGAATAATCTTCAATATATTATTTTACTTTTAGACGAGAACCTAATGGTTGTCTGCATCGAATAGATGACAAATGACGAATCCCTGGATGGAATGCTAAAGGAATTTTTGAACATATTTCACTTATGTAGTGTGGTATATTTCGTACTCTTAGTATCTCACGTTTGTTTTGTTTCATATCGGTACTTCACGCAGTGCTAACTGAAACAGCTCAGATCAGTTGGTACTAGAAATCGAACAGTCCTGAAGAATTCCCACTGAATTATTGCCGCTGTTCCCAAATAATGACCAATGAAAATATAGGTCAACATCCACATTCCACCCTGCATATTAATAAGAAATGAAAGCTGGAATTTTTCAATAATTATTTAATACTCCACACAAAAATCTAAATACGAGGTAGGAGCTAATAGCGATGAGAAAAGCAAGAATCAAGCAAGACCAATGCCAAGACAGTCTTGTCAACGGTCTTGGTCTTGGTATCCCAGGATAAAAATGTTTGAATCGCTGGCACTTAGCACACTATCTAGTTGTATACCAGTATGGGGTCTGAGGTACGTTGACATCGTGGAAAAAGTTCAAATTTATTTCCTGAAACGAGTCCTGCAAGTTCAAACCAATACTCCCGATTATGTCATGAGACTGGAGACTGGACGTGTAAAGTTTGCATATAATGTATTCAAAATGACGTATAATGGGTTGTGCAAAATACGTTATCCGCCAAAATAAACAGTACCGAAACAGAGAGTGCTGTGGAGTTGTTTATGTAATATGGATTTGTCATATTTGACTTAATTGTCATTAGTTTATATATTAATAGTACGCTGCAGTTAAATTTGATTTAAAAATGGTTCTAACAACGGAAGAAAAAGTTTTTTTGGTAGAGCATTATTTTCGTTCATACGGAAAAGGTCGTAATGATGGTCCAAGCTTAGAACAGGTGTCAATAAAATATCAACAAAAATTTAATATCCTTCTCATTCACCTGATCTGACGCCACCTGACGCATACATTTGGGGCATAATGAAGGACAAAATATTTCACTCGGAAAATCCGCCGGCGAATATTGCCGAACTACGGGAAAGAATACAAAATATTATTCGGCAGTTACATCAACCACTTTTTATAAATATGTTTATTGACTTACAAAATCGATATGAAGCTTGTTTGCGTCGAAATGGTAAACATTTTGAACACTTACATTACAGAAATTGAAAATTAATTTTTATTTTTAGTTTCCGTACTGTTTATTTTGGCGGATACTGTATTAGATATGAATGAAAGACGCCTTCCCTTTCTATGTTTCAAACGTCAACTCCAGCTTATGAATGAATCAAGCAATTTGAAGTTTAATTGGTTGGCACAAGTCAAACAACTCTTCATTATAACAGCGTTGTTCCTTTTTGTATTTATATTCATCATTCACTATAACTAAGCAGGCAAGTAATTATTTATTGTTAAAATTACCCATACAGATCACCCGTACAATTGCCCAGCTACGACTGAGTAATAAACACAAGTTACGTTTCACGTACAAAGCGATGTCGTATACAGTTGATCCAAATCAGGTATGTACTGCCTGTAATCACTTAGTAAATGAAACCTTATAAATTTACTATTTGACTGTCCAATATATACGACTATGAAACCGAAGCTTGACTGTTACTTGATAATTTGAGCACATTGAATGCTAAAATTATCTCCAGAAACATTTGGAGTATGTTAAAATTAAGATCATTTATCATTAACGAATAATTGAGCTTTATATATAGGTTTCAATTTGTTTTGTTCAATATCCTTCGTTTTTTTTTCTCTCTCTTTACCTTTATATGTTGTAGGTAATAATTGTTTTCTTTTTTTTTCTTTTTATTTTGTTACTCAGATTTCTTGCTGTAAACTATTTTGTTTCAAGAGCAATAAAAGTATTATTATTATTATCACTTGTCAACGGCCTTGGTCTTTCTCGGATAGTTTGAGACTTACTTACGTCGTTTCGAATAATTTTGGAGTCTTTAATATTGAAGTTGAGATGAATATTCCCATATTGTGGCTAGTAATTTTTTGGCACCAATTTTTTTCCCGTAACGTATTTTTCCTACGATCACATTGGAAAGTGACATATATCGCACTGTCTAGTTCTATGGAAAGTGGCCTTTATTCATACGCGTACGGAAAAAAAACTTATCCGTACGTGTACGGGTAAAAAAGCTGTCAAATGTATAATCTTTATTAAGATTGACTACTAGCAAACTGTCAGTATATAATTTTTAATTAGATTTACCTCTCGTAATATCTAAATTTGAAGCGATCTATTTGAAAAGTGAAATTTTTTTGTCATTTTCTTGATTAAAAAAAATTTAGGGCGCGGTCGAGGATCGAACTCGCGTACTCTTCGTCAGAAGTCCGATGTTGTACCAACTAACCCAAACCACCCGGTATAATAGTCGGAAAATGTAAGTATCTTGAATGGTATTCATGATAAGTATGTATGAAGTATGATGAACAATAATAATTTCACTTTCAATTTCTATAATTATCCAACCAATTAATAATTGTAATAACCTACCTATATTATATAGTTAAACTACTTGAATCTTTGTCACTAATGAAAGTTATTGTTAATTTTGAAATCAATTATGTTGACTTTAATTGTAACATTTTGTGTATTAATATGTCAGATGTTGATTACACATTATTTGGTGAAATTATCACGTGATCGTAGGAAAATACTGTCTGTACATTACTCGTGCGAAAGTGATTTTTCACACTCGTGTGATTGTCGCACTCGGCTCATGCCTCGTGCTACAATATTTCCCACTCGTGTGAAAAATGTCACTTTCCGCACACGTTATGTAATATACTATTATTTTACCTCTAGGTTTCATATAACTCGTTACTTACTTTCCGATTCCCTGTGGTAGATTTATAAATTTCTTATCTCAATTCAGAAACTTATATATGTTTTTCCGGTCGGTTTCAGCCTTTCATTTAGATCCAAAGGGATAGTCGAACTTGGATGTGGCTCAGTTACGCTTGTTCGTTTACTCGGCCGATTTGCTCCGTATAAGACTTGATAACTTGATCGGCTCAGACTGGTACGTCCGCCTCTTTCTTTTACTAGTTATTTTGTCTGTTCTTATGAATTTACAGCTGAGCAGACCTCAGAGTAATACTATAACAAGGATAGAAATTTTTATCTCCTCCGTTATTAAACGCAGCTCGTTGGTTGAAAATAAACCGATATTTGATTCATCCGTGCTGTAAATTTGAAATTAGTTTGTTCAAGTGAATTCAACAAGACCCCTGGAATTTTCCGTAACCTCCATCTGAGGCTATCTGGAACTCTTGACGATAAGTGTCAAGGGGTCGTAGAGCAAACTACGTTAAAAATCTGGCGCCCGAGCATTCTGTTGAAGGATTTTCACGTGTTTGTGTAGCAAGAGCTACGTTACAATATATCCCATTCAAAACAGAAGTTGTTAGTCCTGCGCTGTGGTCTTGGTCTTGCATTCTTGGTCGTGGTTTTGGTATTGCTCTTGGACATTTGGTCTTAGTCTTGGTATTGCTAGTGTATGTATGATCTTGGTCTTAAAAAATCGCAAAACCAAGACTCCAATTGGAACATCTCAATAAGTTACCTGACTAGACTTAAAGATGATAATTATGAGTCAATTATAACATGGTATACTATACAACAAACAACTTAAGTGATTTTCAACAGAAGTCATTGTTTTGTATAACAACCGTTGTTGGGTGTAAAGACGGAAAAAAGTCAAAAGCCTCTTCGTAAATTATTTCAAATGTATTGAATCTCGTTTTCGTTCTGTGTAAGCACAGATGATTAAAAACTCACTGTGTCAACGAGTCTCATCGATACTAACACAAAAGTTATGCGATAAAAAGTTTTTTTTTTCCTACTTAAATTTCCTTTATTGCTATAAGCAAATTGTTTCCCATGATTTTTACTCTCACTGATTGTGAAATATGTCCTTAGTACATAAACTAAATTGAAAGTAAATTCTGTTGGCTTTTATTCACAAACAAATATATATTTTCCACTTTTTCTTGTGATTCCTCATTATTATCATTATTCCTTGTAATTCCTTATTATTATCACTTTATTCTACCATCCATACGACTATGAGTATTACATTCTCCCCTTCTTCTCATGAAGGATCATGATGCAAGGCGGTAGCTTCAAATTTTTGGAACGTGTCTTTGTGTAAAGCAACAGCGTCATTTGCAGTATTTTCAATAAATCTGTTTTTTGTTATTCTTTGACCTATTTGATTACACGGTTTTTATTTCTTTTTTTTTATTTGCTTCCTTATCGTCTGGCAATAATTATTTCCACTAAAACAGGAAAGTTTTGAATATTATATTTCGAACAATCTCCTCTTCCTTCTTCCTTCTTCTTCATGTTATTCCTACTGTCACTATATCTTATTCTCTTTTGTATTAGCTTGAATAAGTTTTTCTCTAAATTGAAAAATGTCTGAGCGTTATTAGATATTTATTAGATTAAAATTATTTCATCACTAGTTAATCTTGACAACGGTAGCTGGAACGCTACCGAAACGTCGAAATAAAAAATAGAAAACATTATTGTGGTTCGATAATAAGAAGAATAAGAATAAGTTATGCCACAAGGAACGTACAGAAGATATTTGGACATACACGATTAAACGAATATCAGCAAAAATACATATATAACTGACATTTGACATTTGACATAACTAGTGACAGAATAACAGAAATGAAATGGTGACTTGTCAAAAGTTTCTAGAATTATTGGCCTCCGATGAGTTGAAAATACAGCTGAAATTTTATTTTAAATTTCATGATTTTTCTCTGGGTGTGTAAACATTGTTTCAATAAAGAAATGTAGATGTTCACAATGATAAAAAACCTGCTAAAATCTCATGATTTGAATGATAGACATTAACTGTCATTTTTGTCATAAGAATCAATTCTTGTTGGCCATACTGACCTCATCTATTTTTAATTATCTTATAAGCTTTTTCGTGGTTAGTCGCCTAACATCTAACTTCCTTGTATTTTGACGTATGCATATTCAAGATTAATGACACACAGATGACTTTCAAGATTATAGGATACGATACTGTCGTAAAAGAATCGCCAAGCTTGCGTAATCTCAGCGGGAGATAACATTAAGGACCGGGACCGGGACACAGATTCTGATTGACCTAGATAGGGATATGAAAGGGTGTAAAAAAAGAAATTCCAATAGGGCCATGCGAGGATTGGAATGTAGAAAATGGAAGCTGGATATCCTTTGAAAAAATTGACATATATTGAATTTTAATTAACTGAATAGATTACTTTTTAAAGCATTTTTATTCAAGCTGTTGGGTACTTTTTTAACCTCCTTTTATGTTAATCCTTCAATATTTCAAAGATTTATAGCATCTGTTGTGATAATGACCATCGGGTGGGACATGTATTCTTATTTATTCGAAATATGCGCATATATTTGCAATATTTACAGTTGAAAATGTTCAATAATGATACATTCAAAATTCTAGTAATACAACTCTTCAGATAAATAAAAACAAATAATATTCAGATAATCTTCTTAACGACCAAATAGATATCAACAATTCTCCCTCATTAAACCTTTTTACCTAAAAAGGTTCCGGTAAGATTTTTGTGAATGAATATCCAAGTAAACTTGTTAAAAACTTTTCGCTTTTCATTTCCATGTAAGTAGATTGTAATACTTTTGTCAATATCCGTAAAATTCAGTATTGAGGCACTGTATAAATTGAAAAATTTTCATTCACTCGTTTGAGAAAGCTACTGGGTTAGAGAAACGCGTCACAAATGTGGATTGAACTTATTTCAAATTTAAACAAATTAAAGTGTTTTATTACATCGCTTAATAAATAGTAAGTATATTATACACCAAGGTGGTGAAGACTATTATTATTGACCGAGCACCAAGATTATAAGGTGCAAGGACACAAGGTTTATAAAAGTCCTCAACACCATAGTGTATATTGCCCCAATGCTGGGGGCAATACGACGATGCAACCATATGCTGAGCAAACTACTATATAATAGCTTTATTGAACCCCATATAAGATATCTTATATCATGCTATGGAAATGCTAGTGCTGAAGTGATAAACAAACTGCACAGACTACAAAATAAAGCAATAAAAACCATATTATTTGCAAAAAACCATAATACATCAAGTGACACTTTATATAAAGAATACCCATTTCTTAAACTAGATGAACTAAAAAACTTTGAACAAACTAAACTTATTTATAAAATACAGAATAACCTAATAATTAAAACCAATGTGCAACTAAAACAAAATAAAGACTATCATAATTATAACCTACGAACTAAAGAAAGACTCAGAAATAACTTTTCAAGGACAAAAAAAGGACAGGATTTATGGAAGTGTATGTACATATAATGCTGTACCAGAGACAGTTTTTGAAGGATGTGAGAAAGTTGTGTACCATAGCCTCAAGAAATTTTTCAAGGATCAGAGACAATAATTGATTGATCAATATTGTAAAAACCTAACTCATAAATGTTTTTATTATTGAATCTGTTACTATACATTAAAAGCTAAGGCCTCGGTGCCAGATTTATTGTAATCTGATTAGAGGTCGGAAATAAATGTTTTTCAAAATAAAAAAAAATATACAATTATCTTCACCACTAGCCAAAGTTAAGACAAAAATTATAAATAATTCACAAACGCACCACGAGAAGCGCTTACTCCGTCATCTGACTGACAAGTACACTGTCAGTTTTCGATATGTTGCACAAGTTTTTGTTGATCTACTATCTCTAAGTTCTCAAAATATTTGGATATGTCCATTATTGAACTAGGTTGATAATTGAAAAAAATTATTAACCACTAATAAAGTATAGTATATTATTATTCTTCAATGAGTGCAGAATGATGGCTATTATTCACGCGGATGAAGTTTCCAAAACGAGCGAGCACAGCGAGTGAATTTTGGAATCATCCAAGTGAATAATAGCCATTCTACACAAGTGAAAGACTATACTTTCTCCACGACTAAAAAGAAAAAACGTCCAGTGAGGATCGCACCTCGATCGTCCGCACCATAGTCAACCACCACGATGCAGAGATTCTAAAGAAATCACTTATTTTTATTTCACATGTGTGATTACATTTATTTTAGTAAAAATATAAGCACAAAATTTAACCATCCGCCATCTTATCTCAAACACCAATCAGAAGAGAGGGACGTCGTACTTTCGCAACTATCTATGATCCGAACATCTGTTTTGAATTTACTTTGTTGTTTGTTGGCTTTGTTTGGTTCATGTGTCAAGTGTTTGAAGTTTGACTCATAGAAAAATATAATCTATGGTTTGACTTTGACGACTTTACCACAGGACACAGATCATAGATAACCTATCGACACAGATTACCTAGAAATGGTATTTACGAATTGATGATGTCATAGACAGACGCCATTACTATTCTAGCGTTTTGGCGTATAATTTAAATAATATTTTTTAAAGTTGAATTTCTCCTTTGAAAACTTTTTTTCCTACAGAAATAACATTTATTGTAGATAAAGTATATACGTGAGAACATTGTGGAGCAGTTTTTCAAGATCAGTCATCATGCCTATTCCGGGAGGCGTACATATTCAATATCGCTACTGTTGTCCATTTTTTCCTCTTATGATACGTAAAATTATGATCACAGCACACCCTCTAGCAGGCTAACTCCTTTACTAAATCTCAGATCTAATATATTAGTACTGTGACCGTCCGCCGCGCCAGCCGCGCGCTGCGATAGTATACATGGAGCACAGAACTAAGGAAATCTGTGACATACAAGAAAAGGGTAAATTATCCCTCAGAATATAGCTCAAAAAAGGAGCAAGAAGAAGAATAACTAAAAGAGCGGGAAATATGAAATAACGAATGCTCGATTTCACCAACCGTCTCGTAAAGTTAGGTAATATCCAAGTCGAATTTATGAATTTCTAAACGCAATTTACGTTGGACCACGCGCATTTAGAAACTCCTAAATTCGACTTGGATATTACCTAACTTTACGAGACGGTTGGTGAAATCGGGCATAAGGGCGGGATATTTAAATATTAAATATAAGATGGATATCCCTGAATTATTTCAAAGTGCACATATTTTTTAACTCAAATGAATGTAAAAAATTACAATATGTACACCAAGAAATAAACAAAATACAGGAGTGTCTTTATCTTAAATTCGACAAACTGGCTATTGTTGTTAACTATTTTTCAAAAAATGAAATAAGATGAATATACAGTGAGATCTATAAGTATAATTCTACGTAATATATAGTTTATAGTTACATCCTAAAAATAATGTATTATTTACGTTAGAAATCTCAATAATATTTTTGGAAACTTGAAAGAAAACTTCGAAGTTGTTCATCATTTTATATTAAATATATATATACATAAAATATATATTATAAATAAATACATACATATAAAAATCTCGGAAAAACAGTTCCACCACGGAGAATTTGAAACTTGAAATCATTGATTATCATAATCCACTCTAAAGATATATAGCTGCCATAAACTTTTATTTAAAAGGTAAAATATTGACTTATAATAGAGAGCGGATATTTTAATCGGAAGCACAGGCGAAACAAATAAACACAACCAAACACAACTGAAAAGTTGACGGGTGATAACAATTTTCAAATTTTGTAACTTTCAATAATTGACAGTTCACGTGACGTTCCCTCCGTCCTCCGATTGAGCGATTCTGCAATGTCACGCTACTAATGCGCTCTCAAGCGGCCGGTCACGATATCATAACTTGGATACAAATTGTAGATGAGAGTTAAACTGCTAGAGGGTGTGCTGTGATTATGATTTTGTAATTATTTTGACGTTTCAAACGACGCGCTGTCAGAAGCGATTTGCGTTCTTAGGTATTTGACGTTTTGAAGAGACGATTTAATTTATTCATTTTAATTCATTTTAGCGTGAATTCTGATAATAATAGAATGTGATTGGCTAATGAGAGTGAATTATTTTTAGTATTCACTGGTGTGAAGAATTTATATCATTATGCAGCTAAATATGTAAAAATAATTTGTGCACTATTATTTACTTGTGGAGAAATTCAACTTCTCAGTTAGCTTGAAGAAGCAATAATATTGTCAACTTCACAGCTAGTAGTGGAAAAACACAATTCTCTCATAATCTTGATTGTAGCGTACAAAAATTGACTCTAACCCTGAATAACTTTGAAAGGAGTGAAAATATCCAAATATTATAGGAGTATATCCGTGGCTGTATTGCTAAAGGGCATAGCTCAGTTTTTTATACTTTTCAGGAGAGGCGAAAAACTAATATTGTATAAAATTTGCGATTTACAAATTCTAAAACAATTTAATATTTTTTGATTTGGTCTGCATAATGAATTTTTTTTGTCTTAATCCATGTTTTTACTTATTTTTCGAATAACTGGCATTTTTTTGAAAATTTTGAAGCTTAACCCATTGAAATACTGTAAAGCAATTAGGCAAAAAGACATAACTCGATATATTTCCCAAAATTTTCCTTCTGTAATAAGTCAAAAGGATATATGTCGAGATATGCCATTTTGCTAAAAAGAAAATGTAATTTCTATTAGTCCTGTTGAGATATAACTCGAGTTAAGCCTCAGTGGTCTTATAATATTTAAAAAATAAAGCATAATATCGAAGAACTGCTTTTATTTAAACTAAATATTAAAATTCTACATCGCTCATTAATCGATCGATATCCGGATCCGGACAAAATAACGGCTTTTCATCGGCGATTCTGCGTAAATGCGTAATATCAATCAGGCAAAAACCAGAGGCTGAACGAAAATTTACATTAAGTTAAAATGACATATCTCGAATTATGCCTTTATGTCTGGTTGTGAATGCATTAGACTATTAGACATAACTTAATTCATTCCTTTTTGTCTTAAGACATTTTTGTTCCACTTCAAAATAACTACAGTTATGTCTTTTTACTTACAAGAAAAAAATTGGTTTTCAGAAATATATGATATTATGACCTTTTGCTTGATTGGATATTTTCAAATATATCTCTTATGCCCTAATTTTAATAAAATGAATCTCTCATTTTTAGGAATGAAGTTATACCGTAAAGCTATTTTTTTGAAGTTTCCTACTATCGATAACTCATTTTCCCAAAAGTTATGGAGTTATGCTCTTTAGCCTTACAGCCACATACAGGGTGTACCAATCTTACGACAAACTTCGGTATATGGGTTATTTTGAGAGATATCAAAAAATGTTATCAACAAAAATATAGAAGATGGGTTGAACGTCCATATTTTGAAATTATATTGAACTATACAGAGTGCTGCATAACTCCGTTACAAACCAACATATGATTTTTTAAATGGGAACCCCTGTATATTATACCGGATTCGGATTGGTTACATTTTTTTGAAGCTTTTGATATAAGGTTTCGCCACGTTATACAGAGTCCTTCCAAAGATATGGACACGTTTATGTGAAAATCGTAGGTAAATCAACGCTCTGTAGCTTGTTGTACGTTGAAGAAAAATAATGCATTTTGCCAAACAGAGTTTTGTAATATGATGCAATATCTCCGTATCCTATTAAATTTCAATTATATTCTTTCTTGTATACAGGGTGAACGGAAACTCGAACCTGTTATTTTCTTTCTTCTTTCAAATGGAACACCCTGTATTTTATAGCAAAAATAGAATCTTCGATTATGTAACTTTAATTTTTGTCGAGCATTCCCTATACCCAAAGTTTATAAAACACAGTTATTTTGTAATATTTATTGTAAAATATAATAACTGACCTATTATGTGAAAGCATTAAACGTTGTATGTAACAAAAAATCTTAATTGATAATAAATTTCAATGAACAATTTATTCCAAACAAAACTAGCCACCGAAAGTATAATCCCAACCGTAATATCAAACTAGAGGTTCAAAATGTTCACCGTTAACATCTATGCAATGCTGCAGAATAGTTCAAATGATTGACTAACATTTCTCAGCATATCAACGTTAGCAGATCGAAATGCCGCACTAATTATCCTTTTCATGTCATCTCTAATAGCCGGGGATTTTATGAACTTATTCCTTACAAGACCCGGAAAAAATAAATATACTTTTGTTAAATGGAGTGACCGAGCTGGCCAATCAGTTGGGCCCCCTCTTACATCATTGCATTGATGTTAACGGTGAACACTTTGAACCTTCACTTTAATATTGCGGTTAGGATTATACTTTTGGTAGCTAGTTTTGTTTAAAATGAATTATTCATTAAAATTTATCATTAATCAGGATTATTGTTACATACAACGTTTATTGCTTTCACATAATAGGTCAATAATAATAGTTTACAATAAATATTACCAGATAACTCTGTTTTTATAAACTTTGGGTATAGGGAATGCTTGACAAAAATTAAAGTTATATAATCAAAGACTCTATTTTTGCTATAAAATACATGGTGTTCCATTTGAAAGAAGAAAGAAAATGACAGGTTCGAGTTTCTGTTCACCCTGTATATAAGAAAGAATATAATTGAAATTTAATACGATACAGAGATATTGCATCATGTTACGAAACTTTGTTTGGCAAAATTTGTTTTTCTTCATCGTACAACAAGCTACAGAGCGTAGATTTACCTACAAATTTCACATGAAGATGTCCATATCTTTTGAAGGACTTTGTATAACGTTGCAAAACCTTATATTAGAAGCTCCAAAAAAATGTAATCAATTCGAATTCGGTATAATATACAGGGGTTCCCATTTGAAAAATCATATGTTTGGTTTGTAACGGAGTTATGCAGCACTCTATATAGTTCGATATAATTTCAAAATATGGACCTTCAACACATCTACTATTCTTGTCAATAATATTTATCGATATCTCTCAAAATAACCTATATACCGAAGTTTGTCGTAAGATTGGTACACCCAGTATTTGTAAAGCGTAAAATTCCCTACAAGAATGTGTTCTTATTCTCACTAAATAATAATTCGTTACAGTGCATTAGATTGCTATTCAAAAATAAAAAAATATTTCTGTGTTATTTAAATGAGGTATCAAAAATCATGTTAAGGCTCCTCTTTATATTAACAGCAAGAGCTAAAACTTCACTAGAATTTTTTTTTCTACGACTGCTATGGAAAATAGTCCTTTTCCCACAATTTACGAAACTACAAAGTGTCACTTTTCCTAAGCCGTGGGAAAAGTTGCCCAAGCCGTGGGAAAAAATCTTTCCCACGGCTTGGGCCACGGTACCATAGAGAAATAATCAACACAATTTTCGATTATAGAATGCTTTGGACTACTGTCATAAAACGTCAAACGTTAAAAAGTACAGAGTACCCAAATGTTAGTGTTATGAAAGTAGAGAGAAGGTGTTTAATTTTAGTTTAATTCAACTTAATTTTGTGTTAAAATATAAAAAATAAGTAGGTAGGTACCTAATTATGGACATCAGCGACAGTGAGTTTGAAAACACACCCCCAGAAATAACAGCAAAAGCTGAAAATGTCACCTTAGAGCTATTGCCAGAAATTTCAAGAAAGAAATATGAAATGTCTTATGCAAAATTTATGGATTGGAGAAGAGTTTCAAAAGTGAATTCGTTTTCTGAAAATGTTTTGTTAGTATATTTCGAACATTTATCTACTACATTAAAAGCGTCTACAATATGGTCGCAATATTCGATGCTAAGAAGTACACTCAGCATAAAAGACAATGTTGACATATCAACATATTCAAAATTACGTTCTCTGTTGAAAAGAAAATCAGAAAATTATGTACCAAAAAAATCAAAAATTTTATCAGCTGAAGAAATCCAAAAATTTATTAACGATGCTCCAGATGAGAAATATTTACTGACAAAGGTAAGATTTATTTAAAAGTATAAGTACCTAAAACCCACATTGTTATTTTATATTCCATAATAGTAATTTTCAATATCATTGAATCTGGATTGAAATAATTAAAAATACATTTTTTTGTATAAATTGATAAAGTAAATTTGGTATAATTCAAAGAGCTTGAAGTCTCGTATAATTACCTCCTTTAAATAAGTTGGCGGGTATGGCTCAGTGGTTAAGGCGCTTGTTAAGTGGTTAAGGCGCTTAACTCGTGTGCTGCGGCACTCGCCTTTCAGGCTCGTGCCACAAACGCACACTCGTGAGAAAAATTGAGCTTTTCCCACTAGTTGCACAATATACTATTTCGGCATCCCAGACAATATTTTCATGGTAACAAATTCAAAGCGCATTTTTGTCCCATCCTACCATAATATTTTTCTTCGCTTATTCCAATCCAATTTACACTAGTCCTACTAAATGACATAATATACGTAAAAAAAAATGATAAATATATCCGGGTACGTCAAATAAAAATGTATGTCAATTGGACTTTTGCGAATTATCCGGCCTTGAACAACTATCCAATTTAAATTGTATGTATCGCAAAAAACGCTCTAGTTCCCAAGTCGAAAAAATATTCACTAATCTTCCTCTTCTATTTTTTTAATAGACCATAGGAAGCAGAAGATTTAACTAGTTACTTTTACTTTAACTAAGACCTCTCTCGCTACAATTGTCTCATGAAAGTTTTTGATTTTTAGGTCAAGTATACTTACGGACAGTCAAAATACTGAGGTCAACGACTTACTCTTTAACCGAATAGAATTAGAATTACCGCCTAGAAAAAGGCTTTATTTAAATTTTTATTATTATCACTGTAATATTGGATATTCGGTAAAAAGGTATTTGAAATGTAAATATGGTTATTAGCAAACATTTTTCGTCGGCCAATATCCATAAAGACTAGTTTCTAAAGGTCCTTCCAGCTCATTTTCGTCATATAATTTGGTTATTGAAAATACTCAACATTTATTAAGAGCTGATGCACTCTCTCTCTCTACTCGGGTTGTCCTTGTAGGATTTTACGCTTAGCCTTACGTGCAGCTCTTGATGAATTAAACTGTAAGTCACTGGAAGGGCTAAATACAATATTGAATATTTATAATATTCACTTTGTAGCATTTAATCGGTGGTGTTCCAAATTGTTTCAACTACCGCTTCTTTGTAGTCTACTCTGTGACACTTTCGCAAATTCAAATCCCAATTTTGCAATTTTAGGTTCAATTTCTTGATGGAAGTATGGAAGTATCTGGCTTAAATTTATATCCTCTATGGCCGTTTGCACCAATAGAAGCATAAGCTTAGAATAGCTATGGCGAGTTTGAAATTTAAGGGTCGCTTAGTTCAGTTGCACCAATGTTTTTGCTCTGCTTCTTAGCTGAGTGTTTAATACATTTGTCAACCTCGCTATTTAAGTTGAGTTTTATTTATTTCCCTATGGTTTCTAGTGACTTTTCGTTTTTGTGGTTTGAAATAACGTATTAAAAGCTGTTTTTGCGCGATCGATCTTTTTTGTTTATTTACAGCATCGGTTGTCAGGACGGTAGGTTGTGTTTACTGGTTTCTGAGTCTAACACGTCGGTGTAAGTGATTTACTCACCGTTCAGACGTCGGTAAGTAAATTACTCACCGACGTCTTAGCCCTACATACATTAAAGTGGTCCTAAATAATATATCACTTCATTCATTACACAAAAGGAAAAAAAAATAAGAAGATTTATATTTTTTTAATTAACAGAACTGAACAGAACAATAAGAAAAGTAATAAATACAACAATTTCAACAAAATGCAAATTATATTTTAAACTGATCGAGAAGTATAAATGTCACTTTTGACATCTCGTTCATTTCGAAGGAATTTAATAGTACATTGTTTACCGGGTAGGAAAAGCTTAACATTCCT
>CAJUYH010002666.1:0-38358 GCA_910591685.1 Galerucella tenella
CTCTATCTGTAATATATCTATGCTAGTATTTCAAGTGGAGATTTACACTGTGCCAGAACTGATACTCATTTGATATAACTTGCGGCATTAAATAGTCACAAGGTAACATCCAGTCTAGCAGAGAAATGCCAGAAAGAACTAAATCAACTGGTAGACTGCATTACAGTAATTATTAGTGTGAGCGCTGGGAAAAAAAATATTTCTGGAAATGAACAAGCTGATAAACTCGCCAGAAGAGGTTCACAACCAGTCCTTGGAACCACAAAGAAAGTAGAGCGAGGAAAGAGCAGCTACACAGTAAGACCTTTACATACATACATATGTCAAAAGTGCCGAAAAACTACTAAATATCAGAAGCAATCAGCCAAGAATCATTACAAGTAATCTAATGGGTAATGCCCTGGTAAAAGACACCTGCCGGAAGTGTTGCTGTATAACGGGGATCCCAGCTACAGACTTTATGGCATAAAGATCGAAACCGTGACCACTAGCACTGAAATATATGCCACACATCCAATATTATTTATCCTCTGCTCGAAGATGCGGAGATAACTGGGTGGGTGGACTAAATGGGGAAGTAGAGAATAATAAGCCAAGGGCTCCTGGCATAAGAACGGATCCCAAGGACAAGAAATTTTCATTGTTACAATCCGACTCAGTGTTGTTTTTTTTTTAACAAATTTCCTATAATAAGATTTATCTTGCTATTACAATCTGATCAGTTTTGAACAATTAACAATTTTAATGTTACTGTAACCTGCAATCTGACACAGAAAAGAAAATGTACGGACTCTACTCAGAAGAGAATAATCCCAAAGTTAGTTTTCAGTTCTACCAAAATATCTTCAACAAACATTTCAACTTGAGTCGAAAGCCCCCTATCAAAGATACATGTAAAAATGCGACATGTATTCGTCACAGGTAAAAAATGCGCTAGATGATAACCAACAAATAGATTTAAAAGAACAACATGATATACATCTTGAAAATGCGAATCTTGCCCGAGATCAGTTGAATAAAGATTTAAAGGAAGCAAGTGAAAACCCACAGATCGAAACCCTCACCTACGATATGGAAAAGGTCCTGGGATTACCTGAATTACCAACAAACATTATTTATTATAAAGGGCAATTGAGTATTTTTAACGAGGGGGTACATTCAGGCTCCACAAACATTCCATATTGTTTTTTGTGGAAAGAAAGGGTAGCCGGTCGGGGAGCACAGGAAGTGGGCTCATGTTTGAAGAAGTTTGTCGAAGTGCACCTTGAAAAGGAGGACAAAATGGACACAGCTTTTTGCCCAACGACACAGATTTTGGGCAAATAGAAAGGGCGCTTAAGATGCAGGTTCGAACTTACACCTTGAAAGACTTTATGTCTATATAATTGGAGGTTGCAAGAAACAGAATAAATTTGTAATAAACCCTATGGAGCCCGACGATTTCTACTTTATTTATGATATTGAAAAACAAATTTCAAATAGAAAAGTGACTATTGATAAAGAAAAATTTAGTTGTCTAAAAACAAAAATAATATATCTTGAAAAGTCAAAACCAAATTCAATATTTTAATGCGAGTCTCATTCACCCGAGGAAAATCAGTTTAAAGAAATAGATATCTCAAAATCAACACCAGGTAAAAAAATTCCTATTGATCCCCAAAGACTCAAATTGCATTACCCAGAAGGAAAATCTATTTCTAAAAAAATGGGATGATATGAAGACTTTACTAAAGTTTCTTCCCAAGGATGCGATTGAATTTTTCAGAATAGAAAATGTTGAGAACTTCGAAGATGATATTGAGGTTTTGGCTCCACCAAAGATTTTGATTTTGAGGATTACATTTAAGGTTTATGATTTTTTTTGTTACTGAATAAACCCCTTTGATTTATAATTAAACTGACATTTTTTTTAAGATTAAAGATGTTATGTTATTCTTTCCCTTTTCTTCAAATAGAACCAGGGAGCTTGGATCTTTTTCAGTTGATAAAACAATATTATTTATTTATTGAAAGGGATCAATCTGCCAAAATAAGGGTTAAAATTATATTCAATAAGTGGTAAAAAGATTAATCCCTAGTGTTTATTATTTGTGTTTTAAACGTACAACATTTTATTCTGGGAAAAACTTCTGAAAATTTGATAATTCTTAAATGCGTGATAAATTACAAAACCGCCGATTACGTGAATTTACAATTTGGTGCTTGGTTCTTTTTCAATTAGGATCGTCCATTTAATCTGTGGGCTCCTTAGAAAGCTCAAAATAGTGGTGCAAGAAGAAATCTCCTACATGCTTGCGGATTACATAGCAACACCGATTTCTAGGAGTGAAGAGGGGCACCTAACCTAAATTGATGCCTGCCAATATTCTAATAATTCCTTCGTAAAATGGGTCTAAAGGAGATACTCATTTCATTCATTCATACTCTAATGTTTTTCTTATTTATTTGAACTGTTTTTACCGTGGGATAAAATTATACGCTCACTATGGCTAATTACTATTGATTTATTGAAGAAACACTTACACACTATAATAAACTTAATTTATATACACACTACTCAATGTCTACTAATTTATCTACACTCGGTATAATAATTGTCCTAATTTATCTTCAACACTATTTATATTCACTATCTGTTCACTCACTGTATACTCAAACTGTTTACCGGTTCACTGTATACTGAACAACTCTCCGACTCACTCAAAAACCCGCGTATATATAGTCCTTCGTAACTCAAGAACCTTCTCGAATGTACCACCTCTGCGTATATTCTATAATTCGAGAACATTGTATGGTACGCTTCGAGAACAGTCTGAATATTACCTGCGAAAGAACCTTTCTAGAAAGGTCGCATTCATAGTTTGCGACAGGACCGGCTTCTGAATCAGTGAGTTCGTAACAATACGTTTGGGTTGGGCTCAACAGCCCAGGCACTTGAACTGAATCTTTGTACCATTGCCCATGTTATCTACCTACTTCCATTCCAGAAGCTTCGTGTCTTCTTTATAGGCCACCAGTTTACCTGGAGCAGTCCTCAATAGTTGTGATGGTTTTGTTATTTCCACTCCAAAGTCTGAGTCCTTGTAAGTTCTCACAGAACAGAGTATGTAGGTAGGTGTTTCATCGTAGAGTCCACATTTTCTGCATATAGATTCACCAACTTTGCACATCCTGTGGGTACACCCTCAGGGTACAGTGTCCAGTCACCAGGTCGGTAACTGTCTTCAAATTTCTCTTACCCAGCTTCAACAGCCTGGACGAGAGTTTCTTATCTAACTTATTCAGTAGACTCTTAGTATGGAGGTGTCCTTGTGTCAGCTTCAATTTGAAATGGTGTTCCTTAACTAGCCAGTACCCGACTTCCCCTCTTATGTAATCCTTTGTGATTCCACAAAACGGTTCCGGACCTGTGAACCTGTGAAAGTTCCTTAAGAGCATTCTTTAGCTAGCTGGTCTGCCATTTCATTCCCTGCAATCCCCTCATGTTCCGGCACCCATTTTAGAGACACGTTGTTGTTTCTTGCCAGCATGTCAGGGGATTCTTTACAGTTTTTTACCAGCCTTAACCTAGGAGCTACTAGTCTATGAGACTTTCCTCAGGAGCTAAGTAGAATAAAGAATACACAATAGATGTTTCAGGTCTCAGTGAATGTCACCCCAATATCCATACACATATACAAATTCTTGTATGAATAACCAATAACACTTAATCCGCACTGTTACTTCACACTAGTATTCAATTAACTATCTCATGGGTTTTTGGAACTTTAGTTCTTTACGTCAGGTTATGTTTGAGCGACCGGGGGTTGCGACGCAAAATATCTGACCGTTACGTTGCGTTATGTTACGTTGCTTCGTTATGTGCCTTGCTTGCGTGCGCGTGCTCTCTCCTGAGTCTCTCTCTTGTTTACGAAGCAGCGATTCATATGCTTCGGCCGGGAATCGAACCCGGGCCGCCCGCGTGGAAATCAAGCATTCCACTACTGAACCACCGATGCTATATTAAAATTCTATGCAAAGCTGGTATTCGCAGTGCTGGTGATCTACTTGAATTTGTTCGGATTAATTTTTACTATTATTTCCATAATTTTTTTTGCGCGATTGATCTTTTTTGTTTATTTACAGCAGCGGTTGTCAGGACGGTAGGTTGTGTTTACTGGTTTCTAAGTTTAACACGTCGGTAAGTGATTTACTTACCGTTCAGACGCTGAAAAGTAATAAAACAATTTCACCAAAATGCAAAATATATTTTAAACTTATCGAGAAGTATAAATGTCACTTTTGAAATTTCGTTCATTTCGAAGAAATTTAAATTATTTTATTCGGAATTTATTTCAATACGATCGCGCAAAAAATGGTATAAGCATCTCGAACGTTAAGGGTAATTACAACGTTTGCATATAGATTCCTCTCGTAAAATTGGATATGAGGATTAAGGGGTCTAGCACATTTAGTTTTCGAAATACAGGGTGTTGAAATTTTGAAAACTTGTATGTTTCTATTCGATCATCATTAAACCGAGTTCAGGAGTTTGGTACAACTCGCCCTAAAATGGATGGAAAAATTGATTTGATATTTGGCAGGTTGTTTTTAAATGTAAAAGGGCATATTTTGATAGAAATAGTAGTTTGTGCAACTAGTGTGGATATGATGGCCATATCGCACGACGACGACGAAGTTTGAGCACGACGCCGTAGGCGGAGTGCTCAATCGTTCAAGTGCGATATGGACAATCCACACGAGTCGAACAGCATATTTTTTCTACGACTCACTTAAGAAAAAATCTAGAAAATAAAAATTTCTATAAACTGTAATATAACTTCAAATTGAAAATTTAACAATTCAATTTTATGTTTCCACTAATTTTTTTGTGGTAAACGTACAGTTCTTGAATGTCCAATTTGTATAATGCTACGGTTTCCCTTTCCAAATATACGATGCTGTTATAAGTAGATGTTGCCAGTCGGACACCCTCATGCAGGGTACCGTACCATTATCTATAATAATGAATACTCTGTTAAATATTTCAAACGTCTACCTGTTGTCGTTATTATTATCAATCAGAATAATTTTTTAAAAATAAAATTAACAATAAAAAAAAAACTTCTTCACGAGGGATCGAACCCGGGTCCAGCGCGTGAGAGTCTGGTTTGCTTGCTACTACTCGACCACCGAGGAATATGCAAATTGTTTATCTATAACGTCAGATGTATTACATAATGTTTGCTTTAAGGGAACTAAAGTTCCTACCGTGTGTCCCGCGACACGTTCTACCTTTTTTTCTCATCATATGGTTTTGTCGATGAGCTGAATTTCTTCAGTTTTCACGGGGTTCAATAGTGTTTATTCGTGACACCATGTAGAATTGGTAATCCTCTGACATACAGAGACTACATTTGAGTCCTGATAGGTAATGGTCACTATTTCGGCATCAGTACCAAGGTACATCGCCAGCGTTCCTTAACACCTTGTTTTAAAAGCGTTGTATAATATGCTCTTTGCTCTCTCTGGTGCAGGCAGACCTAAACCTCTAAGTCCTAAGTCCACGCTGAATAACAGCATTTCATTGTAAAGTAGACAAAGACAAAGTGGAATAATCAATACCTACATTATTTTAAACTTGATTCCCAGCTGTCTTCGTTCACGCATATTATTTATTCAGTTAGGTTCCTTTATTGCTCAAGTTTAGGAAGTTTCAAATAAAAAAATGGCTTGTCTTCAGCATCTAATTTTTTTCTTTTTCATTTTGCTTTCTTTTTCTTTAATTATTTTTATCTCTCTACCTCCGAATTTTCACTTCCCCTTATTGGTTCACTTTTTATTTTTAATTGAATCGATCCGGAAAAAACACGCATTAGATCTTGTGTGTTTTCTTGCTTATAGTAGAGAGTAATTTAAAATTTTTGATAAGGTAGATACCCTTAAATAAACAATTTATACAGACGCCTCTTTCTTTGGAAAAAAAAAACAACTCTGTTTTCTACCAAGGAAAAAATTTCCCGTTCTGAAATAAGCAAACTTTTTCTTCTTCCCAATTAGATTACATTTTAAATCATCTGATGGCTTGACGACAAATTTAAAAACTCTAACTAGTGTTTTAAAAGTTAGTAAAAGCCATTTGAACAAATTACACTTTTCGTTTCTTTTCATTTCTTTTGGAAAGGGGAGAAAACGTGCTCTCAGAACATATTTTAAGGCATTTTCAAAACCTAATTCGATAAAATAAATTAAGTGGACGACCGACGATTCTTTTTTATTCCTTGGAGAATACGCTTCGAAAGAAGATGCTTTGTATTTTAGATTTTTATAAAATTTTCATCTGAAGGTAAAATTCCACTTTTTACTTTATTTAATTCGTGCAAATAACAGCACGTTATGCACTATGCTTATGAATGGACGACACGTGTTATTAAAAAATGTTGTTAATAGTAGCTTAGTCTATTTTTTTTGTATAATTCCTTGAAGCAAACACTGGATAATTTTTATTGAAAAGGTATGTTATTTAAAACAATAATAAAATGGTTGTAGTATAGTCGCTAATATGCGTTTGGATGACAAAAATGCAGTTTTTAACTGCAATTATTTTTTTAATTGATCTCTCTACTTATTATTAGTGGTGGTTTCCTGTAAAAAATGTTCATTTTGCATTGTCTTGCAAATACTGGACATGTCATTAAAGCAATTATTCTTTTTTATTATATAGTTTGCATCGGAATATCTCTTTGTTCTGTAAATGAAACGGTGTTGGTTTTGCCATTCAAAAAGAATTAGAAAATCGTAATTGCTCATTTCCCATTCACGTTTTTCTCTTTAATTTCATGAATCGCACATTGATATAGTTTATTATTTTACGCAAGACGTTGTTGGAAGTATTAAAAAAGTTGTCCTTTAAACATCTACTGGCTTTTTTCTATTGCTTATTCAAATCCTTCTCTTTTATAGGTATTTGTTATCATGCAATTATAGTCTGTATAATTAAAAGTAACAATTACCGCGAGTACCTACGCGCTTGTTAACCATAAAACAAAATTGTTTGCAGGTGTCCTGACAGGTCACTGCCGAACATTACAATTGAAACCTTCTCTGTGTACAAGATTCAATTCAAGTGCCTAGGTTATTTAGTACAACCCAATCGAATGAATGAATTAAAACCGTCTCTGCGTTACATAGACACTGCGGCTCTTCTTTCACAGTAGATCCTTCTTGTTTTTGTATTATACACGTCTTAATAGCAGACGTAAGCTTCCGAGGAAACCGTTTGCATCACTTTATCTGCTGCTTGTACTGTACTACAGAAAGCAGTTTCCTTTAGTTAATTTCTCGATTCAGGGAAAGATTTTTTCTATAAAAAGCCCAGAACCTTCGAAAAAACCTAAATTGTGAATTAATAATAATAATAATAATAATAATATTTATTCAGAATCATTCAGAACAAATATTGGAAACAGCACCTGCCACTTACGAAGCATCGATTGTAGATGCTTGTTTGTAAGCTTCACAAAGTGTAGGTAGGTACTGCGTATTATGACATATATGATGTATAAATCATGAGTATAACAATTTCAATTTCTCGAAATACACGTTAAAATTCATATAAAGTACACATTAAAATACGTATAAAAAAGCACACATTAAAAAAATATATAAAAGTACACATTGAAATACATATGGAAATTTGAAATTTATGAATACATTGATCATAAAGCACATAAAATTCACAAGAATTATAAAATATAACTAGAATGAGTTTTCAGAACAAACACAATAATTATAAGATTATAAATATAGATTATAATTATCATTGTAACCTATATCACCTTCAACAATGGAGTGGATCAATTCGATTGGCGTATTTCGTGTAAAAACTTTGATTAGTTTTTTGAATTTTGAGAAGAGTTTTTCATTTTGCAGCGTGGCTGGTAAAATATTGAATGCCTTAGGACCCAAGTATTGGAGACTTCTTTGTCCTGAACATTTATGCATCCGTGGGGTGATGTATTTGATATTTTGTCTGGTCATGTATGGGTGTTGAGGAGTGAGTAACAATTCATTCTTGTTGAGATACACGAATTTGTTGACTTTCATGAAAAATAATTGTCTTAGATCGAAAATATCTGATTCTTTGTATAGTAGATCACTTGAGTATCTGTGATTCCTGCCTAGCATTATTTTTATAAACTTTTTTTGTGCAATTTCAAGCGGCCTCAGGTAAGTTTTCCTAACTGCTCCCCAGCCTATCATTCCGTAATTCAAATGACTCTCCACCAAACTGTGATACAATATTTTCTTCTGTTTAAAGTTTAAGATGTTGTTAACTTGTTTAAATTTATATATGACACAACGGAGTTTTTTCATCAGAAATTCTATGTGTAGATTCCATCTCAGATGATTATCAAGAATGATTCCTAGGTATTTTACTTTTGTTGTTGCTGAAATGTGAAAGTTCTGTATTTTTATTTGATCAAAGTTTGGTAGTGTACTCTTGTTACTGCAGAAGGGAAGGTAAACAGTTTTCTTTATATTTATTGATAGTAATCTGTAATCAAACCATTTTTTTATTTTAGAAAGTTCAGTTTCCATTTGAAGTTTCAAGTCATTCCAGTTTTTATCATGAAAAATGATTGCCGTGTCATCCGCGAAACTGATTATCTTACCTCTTCCAATGTTTGTGAACATATTATTCAAGTGAATAGTAAATAGAATAGGTCCCAGTACTGTTCCTTGAGGCACACCACATGAGATGAGTTTTCCTTTACTGGTGTATTCCGCTATTTTTACTCGCTGATATCTATTATGTAAGTAAGAATTCAACAAATCATGTGCTTTACCTCGTATACCAATATCCTTCAACGTTTCCAAAAGAATAGAATGGTCAACGGTGTCGAAGGCCTTTGCTAAGTCTATAAAAACCCCAGCAGATGGTGTGCATTCATCTATATGCTTATGAATATCACTCGTCAGACTTTTTATTGCATCTTCAGTAGATTTGCCTTCTCTGAATCCGTATTGGTGTTCAGAAAGCAGATTATTTTTTTTGAAGAAGGTATTCATTCTATTTTTAATTATTTTTTCTAATATTTTGCTGAAGTTTGTGATAAGGGCTATTGGTCTGTAGTTCGATATCTCACTTTTATCTCCATTTTTATGTATAGGCGTCACAATTGATGTTTTAAATGAGTTCGGGAAACGACCATTTTCTAAAGATAAATTGAAGATGTGGGTAAGAGGTACAGAGATGTATTGCGAAACAAGTTTTATTATTTCTGCTGTTAGTCCGTCATGGCCAGGAGCCTTTTTATTTTTCAATTCTGTGATCAGATTTTCCACTTCATGGACTGTAGTTGGGAATAGGAATATTGAGTTTTCACTAATATGTCGATTCTCAATGTAACTATTTGGTTTTTCAATTTTTTCAGCTAATTTACTGCCAACTTTTATAAAATATTCATTGAATTTCTCGGATATTTCTTCGGGTTTTGTTATCATTCATCATTCATATTCATAATCATTAAAAGAAAAAGGTATTTGAATGGAATATGCACCCACTCCTCTTCAAAACTAGTAATACCACTTTTTCCCACAGATTAACAAGAAGCGAGTTATGGATAAAAAAATGGAAAGATCTGAAAATGTTTTTTATTTACACCCTGCTTCTTCCGAGTCTTGTTGATTCATTTTAATTTTCAACTTTAGATATAGTTCGCTTACGAAGGAAGGTTGGTGCACATTTTATAAAAAGTACTGTCATTATTTTAGTGATAAGCAAAGTCAGTCTTGGTCTGGCAGCATTGAACGAGAACAAGAACAAGAATGCCAGACCAAGACCAAAGTGAAAGACTGAACTAAAAATTACAGCTTTCGTTTTAAATATTGCTCAATTTACTCAACCACAGTTTCCTGTAACCGTTGCCATATTAAAGTAAAGCGTGTTAGACTTACGCCGAAAACTGTGAAATACTACAAGAATGCTAAACAGGACTTCGTAAATCCCGCGATTGCAACGGTAACATTTTTCTTTTTCATAAATTATTAATAACTTTAGGTACGTCTATCATCAAGGAAACATTTTAATTTTCTTATTCGTTGATTGCTTGGATTATAGAGTACTCTGGGAAAAGCTTTATTAACAAGGCTTTAGTTCAAAAATTCTTAGTATTCTTTATTCCTTAAATAAATCAACACATTTTTATATACTATATGTCCACCTAAGTTGGAATCATATGGAAAACTTTTTTATTATTAAATTTAGTTATTCTTCATAAAAAGTTCTGCATTAACTGAAACCTAAAATGCAGTCATCAAATATCAAATTTTTCAGTCGTATACGAGGTTTGTCAAAAAATAACAGTTTTACTGAAGAGTAAAAGTACCTTGATATATATATTAAGTGGCTAGCAGCCCTTGTGGGGTTGCGCCGCATAAATGCTTTCTAGATCCGCTTTCTGAGATGGTTCAATCCCTTTCATTTCATTATTTTCTCGCTTATTTTTTTCCATATAATCCTATCCCTCGTTTTTTCCTTCCATCTAACGATTCCTATCCTTCTCAAGTCCTCCTCCACTTCCTTCAGCCATTAAGATCTGGGACTTCCTTGCCTTCTCCTACCACCTGGCTCCCACTGTCGCATTGCTCGCTCACCTTCTCTCCATACATGTCCGAGCTAATTTATTCTTTCTCTCTTCATTCTCTTCACTATATCTTTCCCGTCCATTTCTCTCAGTATTTCATGATACGTTGTCTTCATCTCTTTTTGTCATTGTCATCGTTTCTGCTCCATACATTATCATAGGTCTTATTATTGTGTTGTAAATGTTAAATTTATTGTATCTTGTTGGTAGTTTGCTTTTCAATAGTTTCTTATTATTATATTATTTCACAATATCGAAAAATTTTACTAAAAAAAACTTGGATATGTCGAAGCATTAGTATGAGTGAAAATTAAATTTGTTTATCTTTAACATTAATATATGATGTTAATTTTATAACTTACTGTTATAATATATTTTATTATCTGCAAAATAAATAGATATGCACTTATTCCGCGTTTTAAATGCAAAATTATTAAAAAACATGGAAAACCTAGAAGATTATGATGTGTTTCGTAATCACAAGAGATAAGTAAATGTTTTTTCAAAATAGAAACATTATTAAAAAATTAAATAATATGAAAAATTGATATTTGATGACTGTATTCTAGGTTTTAGATAATGCAGAACTTTTTATGAAGATTGAGTTTTCTTTCTTAAATTAATTATAAAAAAGTTTTCTATATTATTCCAACTTAGGGGGACATATTGTATAAAATGTCATGTTATTATTTTCAGTCTTTTTTTACAATCCCTTAATTTCATTAGTCTCAAAAGTTACTGGTTTTCAAGGTATTCGCATTTTTAAATCCCCCCTCATAATTTTCATTTCTTCATTAGTGCAAAAATAGTAATGTTAGTAGGCGCTGATATCAGCAAATTTATTATTAACTATAATATAGAATATTGTCATAGATTTCCAAAGCGTATTGCTAAGTAACAACCCGACTCCGAAGGCGGGTGGCTGTTACCTTAAAGTAACATCTTTGAGGAAAGTTATGGCAAAATAGCAAATTATTCATGTTCTTGCTATATTATAGCTGAAAATTTTTTGACAGCTCCCATAACCAATAAAAATTCCTTATTTTCTACCATATGAACAATTTCACCCAATCATGTAAACATTACACTGATAACAGACCATGGGCTGTTTTCACGTTGCTATGGACACATACCTATTGATTTATTTCGATTTTCAAGTTTCAAATATTTAATATTTGGAAATGTCACGATTTGGTTGTAATTCTATAATTGGTAAAAAATTTCCTATCCGAATAACCCTCGGACATTGATAAATGCTCAAAAATTTTATGAAAACTTTCTCAAGCGTGTTGCTTGTAGGCAACAGACCTCCGCCTACGGCGTCGGTCTGTTTCCAAGTAACAAGCTTTCGAAATCTGTCATAAAATTTTTTCGAACAATTATCAATGTCCTCGGGTTATTACTACTGATAGTAAATTTTCTGACATCAGCGCTTACTGACATTATTATTTTTGTGCTAATAAATGAAATGAAAATTATGAAAGGGGGTTTAAAAATGCGAATATCTCGAAAACTTTTGAGGCTTATGATAGGTATAACTTTTTGTCACAAAATTGATGCAGTTTTGATATTTTCCAATAAATAGAGAGATACAATTAACGATAAATAGGTTAATCGCATAGTTATACCAATTACATAGCTTTTGTGGCACCCTCTATCTGTATCTGTAAGAATTTGAAGGGTGGGTGACCCCCACAGCACTTAGGCCACAATTGGCCCATTGTGCATCCTTCTGAGGTTCAGACTTCCTTCTGGCTCGTCATCCAGCTACTTGTTTGAAGTAGGCGATAACGTCGCCGGAAGTAAGCTCCCTCATGCTGGCTTGTGTTAGCCTGTACTCGCCGAATACAGAAAACCTAAATTGAGAGAGTGTCGGACATTCACAAAGAATGTGTTCGACAGTCTCATCTTCCTGTTCATATCCCCTACAGAGTGAAGTGTCAGTCAGACCCAGTCTGTAGAGGTGTTTTCGCAGGTGGCAGTGACCTTTCAGAATACCCGTGGCTGTCCCAAGGTTCTGTCTGTTCATAGTCACGTATTTTTTGGCTACTTTGCTGTCCGGATACTGCAGCAGTTCCTTGGCAAGCCTGCAACCCTCTGCATCGAACAATCTACCCTTAAACTTATCAAGGGAGTGTTCCTTTATTAGGTCTATCATAGCCGACGCCGACAGACCAATGAAAGTGCCAGGTCCCAAGAGTTTTTGGGAGGCTGCTTTCCTGGCTAGTGAGTCGGCAATGTGGTTACCTTTCGATTTACTGTGCCCCTTGATCCAGCCTAGAGTAACTTCGTTGTTGCTACAGGCTTCAATCAGGGACAGATGACAGATAATCGCAACTCTATTTGGTGGAACAAATGCCTAGAAAAGCGAAGAAAAGAAGTTCGACGACTATTTAACCTAGCTAAAGAGTCAGGCAACTGGGAGCTTTATAAAACTACTCTAACAAGCTACAATAAAGAAATCAGAAAGGCAAAGCGGGAGTCTTGGAAAAAGTTTTGTGAGAGTATTTTTGATATACCTCGTAGTACTAGAATTCACAAGATTCTCTCTAAAGAGTCTATTGCCGAGATTGGGTCGATGAAGCGACCTGATGGCACTTTCACGACCTCTAGAAAAGAAACGTTGGAGCTTTTGATTAAAAATCACTTTCCTGGAAGTTTGACTCTGGATAACAATCGACCTCCGCACTTTGAGGGCGCCAGGCGGCCAAAAAATATCGATTGGGAGGCTGCCAAGGAAGTTATCACAGCACCGGCAGTTGAATGGGCAATCAAATATTTTCAGCCTTCCAAATCTCCCGGTGAGGGTGGCATATTTCCAGCTCTGCTGCAAAACGGACTGGAATTACTTCTACCCATCCTCATTAAATTGTATAGAGCTAGTCTGGCGTGGAATTACATACCACCCAGTTGGTTGGCGGCTAGGGTGGTATATATACCAAAAGTGGGCCGCACAGACCCACACCCTAAATCAGTCAGACCAATTAGCCTAACATCTTTCCTTCTTAAAGGACTTGAAAAAGCACCGGATTGCTACATCAGGCGGGTAGCTTTATATAATTCCCCCCTGAGCATCCATCAATATGCTTATCAAACTGGCAAATCAACAGATTTAGCTTTACACAACCTTGTTGAGAAAATCACACAATCCCTTAACAACAAGGAGATTGCGGTGGCCATATCTCTTGACATTGAAGGAGCATTTAACAATGCACTACCGACCTCCATTGGTTCAGCTTTGACTGAAAAGGGCATCAAACCAACCATTACTGGTTGGATATATGCCATGCTCACAAATAGGACAGCCACTACATCCCTTCAGAACGAGACCATCAGCTTTAAGGTTTCCAGGGGATGCCCACAAGGCGGAGTACTATCTCCCCTACTGTGGTCTATCTTGATGGATAACTTGCTTAGCGATCTCGAAAGAGAAGGGGTAGAACTGCAAGCGTATGCAGACGACCTTGTCATCTTGGCCAGGACCAAGTCAGGAAGGGTAGCATATAATATCCTCCAAAAGACGTTGGACGATGTCCACAGTTGGTGTCAGAGGGAACAGATGTCTGTTAACCCTGGCAAAACTGTAATAGTTCTCTTCACTAGAAAAAGGAAGTTGGAGGATCTTCCACCACTTTCCTACAATGGTGAGGTTATTCCATTTGCAGCGGAAGTAAAATATTTGGGGATTATCCTAGATAAGAAACTTACTTGGAACGCTCACTTGGAAAAAGTTATCCATAAGGCCAGACTATCTTTGTGGACATGTCGCAGGATCTGTGGAAAATCTTGGGGCTTGGGACCCAAACAAATCTATAGGATATATGTGATTATTGTTAGACCAATGATCACATATGGAGCTATTGCCTGGTGGCCAAAAGCTTTACAGCGAACGGCCCAAGCAAAGCTCTCCGGTTTACAGAGACAGGCTTGTCTGGCAATCACTGGTGCTATCAGCTCCACACCGTCAGCAGCCATGGAAATCCTTCTGGACCTACCTCCTCTCCATATATTTTTGGAAAGAGAGGCTAGATGGACAGCATACAGAACTGTACATATTTCTAAATGCACAAATCAGGCTTATGCAGAACGAAGCAGAATACTAGCGGACAGTGAAAGTCACAGTATTCTGGGAATGACCTCTGACATAATGCCTCCAACAGTAAACTACGACCTGCCTTACACCGTCCTAATTCCAAATAGAGATGAATGGGTCCTCCGTAAGGATGAACTATTAAGAGCAGACAGCTGTTGGTACACAGACGGCTCAAAAACACCCTCAGGCTCTGGTGCAGGTGTATACGGGCGCAGACCTAGGACAGAAATTTCAATCTCTCTAGGATCCTATGCAACCGTATTTCAGGCGGAAATTTACGCCATTGTTTCAAGTGTGGAGAGAGTGGAGCAAGCCAATCTCATACATAGAACAATAAAAAATTTCTCGGACAGCCAAGCGGCTTTAAAAGCACTTAGCTCTTGCCGTGTAACGTCGAAATTGGTTTTAGACTGCCAAAAAAGACTCTCCTCAATAGGAGAACTCAATAAAGTATTGCTGGTCTGGATCCCTGGCCATTCTGGCATGGAAGGAAACGAGAAGGCAGACTTTCTTGCAAGGGAGGGTGCCGCACGTGTTTCTATCGGACCAGAACCCACAATTGGCATCGCAATAAGTTTTGCCAAACAAACACTAAATACCTGGACAGCAAGAAGAGCTTTAGACTTCTGGCACAATTTACCAGGATTGGTTCATTCAAAGGCTTTTATACATCCTTCGAAGTATGTCTCCAAACAAATGTTAGACCATAGCAGGCATGACCTACGTTGTCTAACACTGTCATCTGAATCATCATATGCTAAAACTTGGACTGTCGGAAGATCCGACTTGCCGTCTTTGTTTGGAAGATGATGAAACAGCAGAGCATATAATTTGTGCCTGCCCCGCCGCGGCTCGAATCAGGTATCTGATGTTTGGCAGGGTCTCTCTCTCGGACCTGAAATATCATTCACCAAATAAAATAATCGGCTTTGTTAAGAAGCTGAATTTGTTTGGTGAAATCTGAATAGGTGTGAGCCACAATAGACTCTTGTGAGTCGCAGTGGAGGGCCCTATAGACCCACTCACCACAAACCTAACCTAACCAGTACTAGGCCTGATTTGATACGTGGTCTGTTCAGGGCTAGTAGTGCTTGTCTACTATCCGTAAAGATGTGAATTTTATTACCTGTGGTGTTCCTTTTGGTAATCTCTTTTGCGGCGATGTAGATGGCAGTGAGCTCTGTTTGAGCAACGCTGACATTACAGCCCATCGCCCATTTGATGTTTAGATTCAGAGATCTGGAGTAAATTCCACACCCTGAGCCTATATTGGTTTTAGAGCCATCCGTGAAGATGCGGAGTGCGCCTTCTTCTGATGTGTCTTGTGTGTTATATTTAATGATTACCTTGTAGGGCCTGTGAAAGGCATATTGTGGTGAGATTGCGTCCGTATTTGCCTGCAGCAGTGGGACCTCATTGAGTGCCTCACGCCATAGGTTACGTCTCAATCTACCAGATCCTACGTCAGGTTGTATACCGGTAGAGCGTAAGAGTGACATGGTCATCAAAATAGCCTCCTTGATGTGTATGTCAAGGGGAGTGAGACCAAAGATCACCTCCAACGCTCTGGTTGGTGTGGTTCTCATGTCTCCTGTTGTATTGAGGCATGCTGTTCTCTGAATTTGTTCCAGTTTACGGACGACTGTCAGCTGGTTTGCTTTAACTCCCCAGACAATCGCGCCGTACGTTAGCATAGGTCTGATGATGGCAGTGTATATCCAGGCAGTAACCCTGGGTGACATTCCCCAGGTACGGCCGATGGTTCTGCGACACTGTTCATAAGAAATGTATGCTTTTTTACTCTGTTTTCTAGATGAGAGTTCCATGTTAACTTACTGTCAAATGTGACACCTAGATATTTCACCTCTGATGAGAACTTAAGTTCGGTATTTAGGAGCACCCTCTAGAAAATACATCGAAATGAATAACATATTATGATTTTCCAGGCACTAAAACCCCTATATCCAAATTTTTACATTTGTATATCAAAAATCTTTCAATTTACTGAGGAAAAACATTTTTGACATTCCAACTTATACTTAATATGGGGCACAGAAAACGAAGGAGTAAGAATAGTAATAACAGGTCCTAATACTGGGAAATCAACGAGCCCTGGGAAACATTTCAACATACCGAGAAATTGACTGGACATATCAAAACAGCTTTGCTGTGGGTGTGAGGATAAAGGGGAAATTATATTTCCGATGGCTTCGCAAAGGAAAGAGCTTGTACTGTATTTATCAGATCCTAACCATTTTGTGGTATCCCATCGTGGAAGAAGTCCGAAGATGGAAAAAGGAATTTCAGCTTACTAGAAAAATACTCCAGGCCAGACACAAGAAAAAAGGTTATTACGACCTTTTGCTCACTAAAATTGCTCTGGAACTTCAGAAATCTGAATCTATGTGAGATGTGCTAAGTGGACAGTGGAATATGCAGAGTTTGTTACGCCAGTGGCTTGAGTCACATGAGAGAGGTGGTTTTGAAATAAAATGATGTAGGGAGATTTAAATTATAAATTCTATTCCATCACAATTTATATTTTTTTGGGTTAAAAGTCAAATTGTATTTCGTAGAGTTCCTAACAAAGAAATCCGGACCGTTCAAGCGTGAAGAAAAGCATCAAAATGATCTATTTTTATCGAAATTATTCTTACAATAGAAGAAAAAAGTTCGCTAGTCATAACATATTTCCGAGCTATTTAAATCGATTTTAGAAAACCATTAAGTCCATTGTTGTGGATCTTTAGATAAATATTTCACATTTTGAATTTGAATTTCTGAAAGTAGGAAGTCATTTATCATCGATACACAGTGGATTTTATAAAATCTGTAGGTACACCCTCACACAATCGTAAAAATTGAACTAGAAGTTTTGTATTTTTGTTTTTTACGTTTCTTTACTACTATTTTCAGATTCCTAATTTTTATATAAATGCATTTCATTAATAATCCTCTTCATAGATTGAACACAACTAAAATCCTAATAAAAGTCCTATAGTAAAAGATAAATCGATTTCATAGGGTCCGAATGTTACACTTGAATAGGATTGCGGGAATTAGTAGCACATTAGCTTTCCATTAAGTGCCCTCGTGTCGGGGAATAGAGTAAAAGTGAAGGACGACGTGATCCCTTGACCCTAAAGCTACTAAAAGTGATTGATATCCCTAAATCCGTCCTTTTAGAGCCGTATTGTCAACGGTTCAATTTCATAAATTCGGTGAGTTTTCCACACCAAACCAAAAACACGAACATATTTTTATTCTTTGTAACTTTATCAGTGCTTTTATCAGTTTTAAAATGGATCTCTTCGTCCCTCGGGTGGATTGGGTATCAAAGAGAAGGGAAAATGGCAGTTTACTACTTTACTGTCATCTAATGTATTCATCCGAATCTATTGCGCTTGAATAAAATTGAAGATAATGATTGTTTCAAATTTAAAGATTTTTCTTATGAAAGTCAAATCGATTTACATGAATACAGTACAGATTATTTAGGCCAACAGCCGGGTATTTTTGGTAAAAAATGTATGGGAGCAGGTATTTTTTTTGGAATATGTTCAGGGGTGTCTCCTGAATGTAAATCAAAGTTGGCGTCATGGGGGGGCTTCACTTCAGCCGCCATCTTGGAAAACACGTTTCAGTAAATATCTCGCGAACCGCGCATCATACGACGAAAATTGTGGAAATCATTATTGTAGATAATGTTACGCGAGATGCTGCATTAATGTGCTTAATTAGTGCCCCCAGTGGAATTCCCATATGATACGACTATGGCTCCTCCGCCTTATTTTCTAGAATGATCTGGAATACGTAACATCTAGAAAAACCCGGCGCATCCACCAAAACTTCGAGTTCGAGAGGCTTCTAGAAATACATACGTGCGAGTATAAATAGGCGACGAGCATCGCAGCGGAGTCAGTTAGTCAGTTAGTGTTGATACTGAAAGAAAGCAATCGCGCCTCGATAAAGTGTTGATTAAGTGACTCTCATATAAATTATAGTTAGTGTGTGATATAAATTATTAAATAAGGACTGTATTTGAATATAAATTGTAAATATAAATTAATTGTAATTATAAATTAGAATAAACGTTACATTGGTGTCAGAAGTGGGATAATATAAATAAATAATTACGTAAAAATGGCTAAAAGACTATGTGACCTGAAAGTGACGGAACTAAAAGCAGAATTGGAAAATCGCGAGTTGGAAACGTCCGGTAAGAAGAGTGAATTAGTTGAAAGACTGAAAATAGCGCTGGAAAGTGAACACTTGGATCCAGAAACATTCTTGTTCAATGACGAGTCGTCCACCATAATCTCGTCAATATCTACTTTGAAGAATGATATTTCTACCATTAAGGACGATATTTCTGCTAATATGGACGAGAAGATTTCTACTATAAAGGACGATATTTTGTCAATAAAAAATGATATTGCCGCTGTCGAAAATAAAGTTGAAAATAAAATTTCGTCCCTAAAATCGGATATAAAAAACGAAATTTCATCCATGGAAAGTAAACTTTCAGCGGACATGAAAAATTTAATTTCTGCCATGGAAGAAAAGATTAAAAGAATGGAGCAAGAAATGAAACAAAAAATCAAAAAAATCGAAAAGAAGACTAGTAATGACCCGGCTATTACAACTAGGCAAGCCCCGAACAACGACGAACTGAAAGAGAAAGTAGAGTTGAAACCGAAAATGGAAAACGATATTAACAGCCGAGTGAAACTGCCAACATTCGATGGTAAAACGTCATGGCCGAACTATCTTAAGCAATTCGAGGCGGCATCAAAGGCAAACAACTGGAGTGAGAAATAAAAAGCGTTGAATTTAACTCTTGCCCTCAGAGGAGACGCCATGGATATCCTCCAGACCATTCCAGTGGAAGAGACCGAAGATTTTGAACAGCTCAAAAAGCGATTGAACATGAGATATGGCCTGGAACACTTGGAGCATCTGTACCAGTCGCAGCTGAAAAACCGCAAACAAAAACGCGACGAAACTCTGCAGGAATTCGAAGCAGACATTACGAGGTTGGTGCGGTTTGCCTATCCATCGGCACCGGAGAATGTCATGGAATGTTTAGGGGTACAGACATTCATCGACGGAGTTCGTGTCCATGAAATGCAGAGAACTCTACGCTTGGCTCGGCACAAGACACTGGTCGACGTACTCTCTGCAGCCTTGGAGTACGAAGCAGCTACACAGGCTTCCGGAGTATACGGCAAGGTGAGGGCTGTAGCAGACGAAGAAGTGGAGAACAAGCTTGACCAGCTTGTCAACATGATGAAAAGCATCTCAAATGGAAAATCGAAAGCTGTGAGATGCTGGAATTGTGGAGAAATGGGACATGTACGCAGTTCGTGCAAGCGACCGAGAACTGCTACAAACAAAGACGACCAGCAGTTAAACTATGAAGGGTCGACCTTCAGAGGGCAGCTTCGACCCGAAGACCTTCCAAAGACCCTCTCATTCTAATAGCCTCCCTGAAATGTCGCGATGATAGTGTATACGTGGATGGTGAAGTTAATGGTAGGAAGTATACACTATTGGTGGACACTGGAGCAACGAGGACTATTATTCGCCCCGAGACTGTCAACACCCGGAAAAGACTTTTACCGACGATACTGCGACTCAGGACTGCCACAGGTGAAAGCGCCAATGTCCATGGAGAGCTACCGGTGCAATTGGGAATTGGCGCAGAGAAGTTCACCCACACTGTCGTTGTCGCTGATATCGAAGAGGACATAATACTCGGAATGGACATTATGAACCTACATGGCTTCCAGCTATATTTCAAGAACCGAGTGATTAGAGTAGGTTCTGAGGAAGTATTCCTTCACCCACACGAGGATAAGACTGTTCAGGTAGCCGTACAGAAGGATACAGTTGTACCCGCAAGGAGTGAATTTTTCACTGTGGCAAGGCTACAAGGAACCGTCGAAGAAGGAACACCGGTCATGATGGAACCATGGAATCATGATAAAGAGGTTGGTCGAGGAATCCTGATAGGAAAAGGGTTAGTCATGGCTGCCGAAGAAATACCTGTACGCATTATAAATGTAAATGACCATCCCATAACTATAAAGAAGGAGACCAAAATTGGAACTTGCGTACCAGTGGCGTCAATATTTCATCAAACAAAAACTTCCAATGATGCCAACAATAAATTTGAACAAATGATAGCAGTGGCTGGACAATCCCTTAGCCTGCAAGAGAAGAAAAAAATCAGAGAACTCTTGCTACAATACCGATCTCTTTTTGTACCAAAAGGAGGAAAGACAGGAAGAACATCTGCTGTCAAACACAAAATTGACACCGGCGACGCTAAACCGATAAGACAATCGGCTCGACGGCTACCACAGGCCAAAAGAGAGGAAGCGGAGAGAATTGTTCGCGAGATGGAAGAGGACAAGGTAATAGAACCTTCTACCAGCCCTTGGGTCTCTCCGGTAGTTCTGGTGAAGAAGAAGGATGGAACCACAAGGTTTTGCGTGGACTACCGGCAATTGAACAATGTTACAAAGGAAGATAGCTATCCTCTACCGAGAATCGACGATACTCTGGATACGCTGGCCGGTAGCAAATTGTTTTCTACCTTGGACCTGAAGTCTGGATATTGGCAGGTAGAAATGGATCCAGCCGATAAAGAAAAGACAGCTTTTACCACCGGATCTGGACTATGGCATTTCACCGTTATGCCATTTGGGCTGTGCAATGCGCCCGCAACGTTTGAAAGACTGATGGAAAACGTATTGCGAGGGTTGTCCTGGAAGACATGCTTAGTGTACCTTGATGACATCATTGTCTTGGGAAGGACATTCGAAGAACATCGAAAGAATTTGGAAGATGTCTTCAAAAGGTTGCAAGCTGCCCAACTCATGCTCAACCCCAAGAAATGTCAACTATTTCAAAACAAAGTCAATTATCTAGGCCATGTAGTCAGCAAGGATGGTGTAGCTGTAGACGAAGAAAAAGCTGCTACCGTACGAAAGTGGCCAAGACCCACCGACAAGCACCAAGTTAGAAGCTTCCTTGGACTCTGTACATACTACAGGCGATTTATAAAGAAGTTTGCAGATATCGCCAAACCCTTGACACGACTTACAGAAGAAGCAAAAGGGAGTTTCGCTGGGACGAAGACTGTCAAACTTCGTTCGGAACCTTGAAAAAGCACTTGACTACTGCACCTATACTCGGCTATCCACTACCAGAGGGAGAATTTATACTAGATACTGATGCTAGCAATGTTGGAATTGGAGGAGTGCTATCACAGGTTCAAGGAGGACAAGAGAAAGTTCTGGGATATTTTAGTAAAGTTCTTTCCAAACCAGAACAAAACTACTGCGTCACAAGAAGAGAGCTCCTAGCAGTAGTGAAGTCCGTGGAGCACTTCTATCAGTATCTGTATGGGAAGAAATTTGTGATTAGAACCGATCATGCCGCACTTAAGTGGCTTATGCAATTTAATAACCCTGAAGGTCAAATCGCCAGATGGATCGAGCGGCTCCAAGAATATATTTTCACCATTGAGCATAGAGCCGGAATAAGCCACAGAAATGCAGACTCACTCTCTAGAAGACCATGCCCAGCAGAGTGCTCTCACTGCACCAAAACAGAAGCTAAGGAAGCTGCCATTCGAAGAACCACGGTGACCAGCGACGAATGGACACCGGAAAGGTTGGAAGAGGAACAAGAGAACGATCCCGACTTGAAGAAAATCCGACATTGGAAAAAGGAAAACTGTCGACCTACTTGGCAGGAGATTTCAAGGTACTCGCCAACGATGAAATCGTATTGGGCCCAGTGGGACTCGCTGGTTCTGGAAAACGGTTTGCTACAGCGAGTAATCGAGAACGATGAAGGTTCCGAAAGTAGAAGACAGTTGGTGATTCCAAGAACAAGGGTAGCAGCAGTACTGCGGAAATTACACGACAGTCCGTCAGGAGGACATCTAGGTGTGAAGAAGACCCTCCAGAAAGTGCGAGATCGGTTTCATTGGATGCACAGTTCCGAAGATGTGAAGGAATGGTGTAAGAAGTGCACTACCTGTGCTACGACCAATGGACCACAAGGAAAAAGAAAGGCTCCTATGAAGCAGTACAATGTCGGAAGCCCTTTTGAACGCATTGCCCTGGACATTGCCGGACCGTTTCCACCGACAGCAAATGGCAGCAGGTACATTTTGGTGGTGATGGATTATTTCACAAAATGGGTAGAAGCGTATGCCATTCCAAACCAAGAAGCCGCCACTGTTGCCGACGTGCTTTTGAATGAGTTCATTTGCCGATATGGAGTGCCCCTGGAAATACACAGCGACCAGGGCAGAAACTTCGAAAGCCAGCTGTTCCAGGAAGTTTGTGAAAAGCTCGGCATGAAGAAAACGAGAACTACGGCTTTGCATCCACAGTCGGACGGAATGGTAGAGCGAATGAACAGAACTCTTGGCAAATACCTGTCTAAAGTAGTATCTAACCATCAGCGAGATTGGGACCAATATCTCTCGCTATTTGCGATGGCCTACAGATCCGCCATCAATGAGTCTACCGGCCAAACACCAGCAAAAGTTCTGTTCGGACGCGAAATGAGATTACCCTGCGACCTTGAATTTGGATGCCGACCCGGAGAAGACATAGCTGGTGAAGATTACGTGACCCAGCTGAGAAAAAGAATGGACGACGTACACGAGCTGGTTCGATCGGATTAAGAAAAGGTACGATACGCAAGCTACAGAAGGAGGTTTCCACGAAGGAGACAAAGTCTGGCTGCATAACCCAAGAAGACAAAAGGGTTTTTCTCCAAAGTTGCAGAAAGCTTGGGACGGTCCGTACCTCGTGAAGAAACGAATCAACGATGTCATATATCGTATCAGCAAGATCCCAAACGGAAAGCCAAAGGTGGTACACCGTAACCGATTAGCGCCATTCGAGGGTGACCACGATGAGGAAGTAAACCAGCTTCAGGAAGTAGCCGATCCTGCTTTTGTAGAGTTCATTGGTGCTTATGGTGGTACCGGAAAGGCAAGATTCGGCGTCACCACTGAGAGACGACAAGACATGCTTACCGTTCCAGAGGAATACTCACTGGCCATAAACATCCCTGCCAGCGTAACCGATGCACGCGGACTGGCATCTCTGTTCATAAAGAAGAGTGGCGCCCGAAGTTTGCAAGACCAGTTACCAGTACCAGGTAAAGCTCTGAAGCTGCAAGATGGCTCCCGCTACAATTTCCACCTAGTGACGAGAAACACCTTCGACGAAAGACCAACGTACGAGGATGTCTGGGAAGCATTACGAAGCTTGAGGGAGCATGTGCTTGAATTGGACGTGCATAGGCTAGCCATGCCCAAGATTGAATGTAGGCATTTAGATTGGCGAATAATCCGTAACATGGTAGAAGTAATCTTCCGGGACACCGAAGTGCAGGTACTAGTCTGCGGCCGAGCACGGGAGACACAGCCAACAGAGAAGACGGTCGCATGTTACTTCCATGCAACTGGAAAATGTAACAAGGGAACCAGTTGCCGATACAGTCATCTCGCTTCAGTTTCCTAGTTAGTTCCAGGAGGAACTGTCTCTTAAGGAGGTGTCAATGTTACGCGAGATGCTGCATTAATGTGCTTAATTAGTGCCCCCAGTGAAATTCCCATATGATACGAATATGGCTTCCCCGCCTTATTTTCTAGAATGATCTGGAATACGTAACATCTAGAAAAACCCGGCGCATCTACCAAAACTTCGAGTTCGAGAGGCTTCTAGAAATACATACGTGCGAGTATAAATAGGCGACGAGCATCGCAGCGGAGTCAGTTAGTCAGTTAGTGTTGATACTGAAAGAAAGCAATCGCGCCTCGATAAAGTGTTGATTAAGTGACTCTCATATAAATTATAGTTAGTGTGTGATATAAATTATTAAATAAGGACTGTACTTGAATATAAATTGTAAATATAAATTAATTGTAATTATAAATTAGAATAAACGTTACAATAATAATATTCGCCATCTTTTTTATTGGAAAATTTTTTTTGTATAACGCATGGGTGTTTTAATTATAGCGCTCCAAACTTTTTTCAATATGGTTTTTGCTATATATTTGGTTAATGGTCAATGATAAATTAAAAATGGTGGTAACTGAATTGTAGAGCGTAAAATTTCCTATAAATTTCATCTCAAATTTTTTCTCGTAGCACTTATAGTTTAGGAGCTGCAGCTTGGTAAAACTTGCACCTCGTACATTATCAGTGGCAATATTGCTCGTTGTATACGAAGACCATTTCATAACGCATAAAATGGCATGAAGTGTTCAAAAAAATGTCAATACAGCTGTGTACTGAATCAATTAAAATTATAAATAATATGGAGAACAACTAATAATTCAACGATCTTTATTGTTGCTTAAAACGGTATCATCATATAAAAGATCGTCAATGTAGCAAAAAACAATAGTGCATCACGCTACATCGTAAGAATTGTTATTGTTATTCTTAATATTATTATTATCAATTAACGTTATGCTTGTATTATACTATTTTATATTGTACAGTATTATTTTATATTGTATATTATAATATATTGTCATATTGGTAGAACAATTTGAAGGTTGGTATTTTATTTGAATTTTTCACTTTTTCAAATTTAACGTGAATCTGAGTTTTTCTAAAAATCGCTAACCCGTTTCAAATGTTGCAAATTTTGTGAAATACTGGGTGGTTTGAATAAAAACGAAGTAAATGCTAATACTACAAATTTGAGGATCTACTTCAAAGTATCTGCTCCATAATGAAGCATCTGGTCAGTTCCGGTAGAATTTGCTTAACGTTGAAGTTTTTACTACAGTGCTTGTAGTATCTACTTTTAGCCCGTAGTATACGCTTCGACATGTGTAGCATCTCCCACTCCTTCTGATCGGGAAGCAGGTCATGACAAGCTCATTAGATTTTCTGTTCCATCGTTGTTGTTATACAAAATTGTCGAGACTACCCTCTAAACTACCCTAAATATTATTTGCTATTTTTCTTGGTTGTCAATTTTATTAAATTATAGAAAGTAATAAAGTGTGCTCGTGATGGTGTAAAATGTCTTCAGATGAAGAAATGCCCTAGCAAGAAGAGTCCCAAAATGAAGATATACAATTAGCATTTGTTATAATGCTTTAAGATTTCAAAATACTGCTGGATATAAAAATGACACCTGCTATCAAGTCTGCAAAAGATACAGCCCTTAAAGAGTTAACCAATATTTATGCACTGTATATTTTTGTTCTGCGTATTCCATCCATTTTCAAACAAAACTAACCGTAGAATTCGTAGAATTCTCAAGAAGCTGAAATTATACCAACTTCGCTAACGTTTAGCAAATACTTACTACAATTTCTTCTTGAAATCGAAGTATCTGCTATAAGAAGTCGCTACCTCAAATTGCAGTGAATACTTCAGTCATTTTCATGAGAGTGCTACTTAGTATAGTAACTTCCGGAAAAATTAAAAGTATCTACCTACTTTGAAATGTAGTTTCTTCTTAGTTTTGAAGTACCTACTTTATAGGAAATGATAATACTTCTAGTATTAGCATGTACTTCGTTTTTATTCATACCACTCTTTATACTGTGTACATTCGTCTGCACTTCATTTTCTCTGTCTAAAATTGTTGTCCAAATCACTAAAAGAAAAAGAATTTTACGAATGTTACTCCAAAAAACTGACTCAGACATTTGTTATAACATAAAAAGTGGCGCATTATTTTACAGGACGAGTCTTATTTTTTTCGATGTCGACGGAAGACACTTGTCGCCTTATGGATCTGTCTCTTCTGCTTCCGCCATATCTGAAGGAGACGAATCGAAGATTGGGTCTTCTTCGATTTCGTTTCCGATGGCATCTAATATGTCTGGCACGTTGTCGCATGTTTGGCCACTGCAATTCGAAAAATATATACAATTTCCTTCATATCTTGCCACATTTAGTTACTGTGCATGCTCGGAGCCCTGTGACCGGTGACCAAGAACTCAGTGTTTTAATGGCTGCTTCACTATATATGACATAATGATTATCCTTTGCAATTCACATATTTTATCAATTTTGAATTGCCACACTGCCTCTTGCCCTGAATTTCCGCTTGGAAGATATTAAGGGTTATTCCAAAACTGATTTGTTCCTGGCCCGTTTACATTCCTATCCCAATTTCTTCTTTTGCTTCAGAGCCATCTGTATACCATTAAATGCCATTCTCTCTAAGCCCATTCCTCCTTGATAATGAATTCCATATCGAAGTACTTTTGAGAAGTACTTTTTCATCACACCATTCTGTATCATGTCCCAGGATCTCAGATTTCTTAAAAACTTTCAAGAGATTCCTACGGCCGACGATCGTTTTACGAATTTTTTATATATAGGGTGGTCCTTGAGTACCTAATTGTACGTAGAAGTACAGTTCAATTTTCACTTCAAAATATTGCGATTTAAACCAACTAGCCTCAATAAAATTGATATTAAAAGAGATACGGGGTGTTGAACATGAAATTTTAATTTTCGTTTTTTACAATAACTTTAACGATTTTTGACGTATATGCACAAAAATTTGAGGTTGGGGGTTTTTTGATATAAGAAATCATAATTTTGTATCTATTTCGATGTTTTTTGTAGAGGGCGCCACCTAGGCCACGTATGCGGCATAAATGTACGCAAAATTTGTTTGCCTTTCACATTAGCGCTACTTGTGTAAAAAATAATTAAAGCTACATCATTAAGGCAAAAATATCTGTTGGTGGGTATCCCCAAATCATAACGGTCTTAGAGATAATCACATTTTAGTGATTAACTACATGATTATTATTTAATGAAATTACGTTCGAAAAATGTAGTTGTGTGTACAATAATTATTATTTTTAATTATTAAAAGTACCAAACATATTTTTTTTATTGGTGAACCATTTTACCTATTTAAAGCACGCCTCAGCGTGTTTAAATCGAACTTTAAAACACGCACGTGTTTTAAAGTTACCGTGGCAACATCAACAACTCGAGAAACGAAGTCTAAATCTATGGTCTAAATAAATCATGTCTAAAAGACAATTTTTTTTATTATTGATTGAAAAGGAGTGGTTTGTGACTTCAAAACTTTTATTCGAACAATATTTAACAATTGCAAATTTATAAATTAAATGGAAAGTTCCATTGGTATTGTTTGAAATATTAATATTTCGACTTTTCAAATCTTAGGAAATGGTAATTAAATCAATACTATTGACATTCACAGACCTCAATAAGGTTGAACTTCTATCAAAATACAAATTTATACTTTATGCTTTTCTCATTTCCATGACAACGCAAGGTATACATCATATACATCACTAATTCAACCATTTGACATTTAGTTCTTATTTCCATCTATGATTTCCATTTCTTGTTGTTGTAGAAGTTACAGACCAGTAGGTATTTATAATTTCAAAGTGCACCAATAAAAAAAATAGCGTAAAGTATTCGTGGATAACTGGTCTTTAAGACACTAGCTCTATTTCGAGCACTCCGGCTTCGCCGTCGTGCTCGAAAAACGCGCGTGTTTTAAAGACCTTAATATCCACTTATACTTTAATATACTATTTCATGTTAACTGCCACATTACCCTAAAACTGTTTATCTCAATACTAAGCGTTAAAGTTATTGTAAAAAACGGAAATTAAAATTTCATGATTAACACACCCTGTATCTCTCTGAATATCAACATTTTATTAATGCTAGTTGATTTAAATTGTAATATTTTGAAGTGAAAATTGTACTGTACTTCAATGTACAATTAGGTAGGTACTTAAGGACTACAAAAAAAGCAATAAAACCTGATGGTTACCTTTTCATGAAAACATCTTGAAAACTTCTAATTTTCTGATATGTGAAAACTATGCGTTTTTAACGTGAAAACCATTGAGGAATACAAAATAAAATAAAAATAGCTTCAAATGCCAGTGGCGTGAAAGATGGGAGGGAAGGTAACATATTCTTCCAAATGTACACCACTGGATCAAGAATTAAAAAATGTTTTTTTATCAAAATATGCCCTTTCACATTTCAAAAAATTCTGCCACATATCAATTTATTCATTCATACACCTAGGTACCTAAATCCATTTTGTCGTCAAATAAATCCAATTTTTCAACTCCTTTACTATAAGTTGTTAATTAAATGACAATTTCCAGTTTCATAATGATACTCATTATACCTAACACCGTTTTTCATTATGGAACTGAAAAATTGACCAATAGAAATCTAGATTTTCAAATACCCAAAAGTTTCTGAAGATCTAAGTACGAATAAACAGGAATTACATTATCTAAAATCTGGTGCAATCCAAATTTTGTATGCGATTAACAATGGATTATTACGTGCATTATATATTTCTCATCTCATCCCATCTCACAACATGCTCATACTTCAAAACTCACCGTCAGGTGTCGCCACATCATCGCTTTTCGTATGCAGCATGTGCATGTGTCAAAACGAGAACAAGAACAAAACTTGAACAAAACATAACCTAGTTCTTTTTGGTTCTTTTAAATATATTAATATATTTTTTGAATGTTTCTTTGAGGACAAATTATTTGAATTGGAATTTATACAAATTATTTAAACCTCAACAATATTATCCATCCACGATAAAGGTAAATGTGTAACTGTTTTTATTACATTACTAAATTTGATGCCTTTCTCCTAAATAAGAAAGTAGATAATTGCTTAATAATTTTGTTTATTTTCAGATTTTTCAATCTTTCCAGTAACATGACTACTTTTAATTTCAAGTGGAACAATGATAGCAAAGCCCCTAAAAATGTATTAGTAGCTAAAAGGAGAAAAAAACAAAATAAGGAGGAAGCTGCTTCCGAAAAATTACCAGAAGCCTCAGAGACGATAAAAAAGAACAATGTAGATATTAAAAACAAAAATAAAAAACCAGATACTATGTTATATACTCGTAGTAACAAAACAATAAAAGTCAATAATCTAAATAAACCTTTTAAGAAAAAGTTTCAGAATGAGGTTAGGAATAGGAATATTGAAAAATTACCAGAATCTACTAATAAAACTGATAATGCTGATATAACAGATAATTCTAAAACATTTATAAAACGTAAATCGAAAAAAGACAAACTAGCTGCCAAAAAAGCAGCAGCGGAAGGCAACACTGTTACATCTACCGATTCTTCAAAAAAGCAGTATTCCTTATTTAACGTTGGACATAAAGATGTCTATGTAAAAGGAAATACTAAAGGTAAATCAGTTGTAGAAAAAGTATTTAGTACTAGCAAATCATTTGGTGATTTAGAAATTCATAAATATATCATTTCAAACTTGGAAAAACATAATTTCACTACAATAACAAATGTTCAAGAAAAAGCCATACCAGCCATTCTTAAAGGAAATAATGTATTGGTAAGTACAAATAATAAATCATAAGTATATTGGATTTTAAATATTTCAGAAGTTAGGTTAAATTTATCTATAGGGTATCAGTTAGATTTGTCGTATCGCTGAATCTATTGAGATCTTATGGATATTTTTAGGTTAGATCTCAAACTGGTTCTGGTAAAACGTTGGCATATGCAGTTCCAATATTAGAATCTGTTCAAAATATAAATCCCAGATTACAAAGAAGTGATGGAGTACAAGCCATAATTATTGTTCCGACCAGAGAATTAGCCCTTCAAACACAGGAACTGTTTAGAAAAATAAATGTAACTATAAAATTTTGATAATTATATTTCCTATTGTGCTCAACTTTTTATAATTTTTCAAGACTTTTCAATGGATTGTTGTTGGTAATCTTTGTGGAGGAGAAAATAGAAATACTGAAAAAACACGTCTTAGAAAAGGAGTACATATCCTTGTAGCTACACCTGGTAGATTGTTGGACCACATATTACATACAAATGCATTTAAAACAGACAATGTACGTTGTCTGGTTCTAGACGAAGCTGATCGTCTATTGGACATGGGTTTTAAAAAGGATATTGTAAGGTAAATTGAAATTTTTTTTGAAAATATCGATTATTTTTAAATATGTCATAACTTTTTTTATATCGCTTCAATTTGTTAGGCAAAGTCTAATATCATTTGGAAGCATCATTTGTTGTCGTTGATCAAGATATTTGGGACAGTTTAACAGTATATGATCAATTGTTAGGATTGTATTGCATATTTCGCATATTGGCGGATTTTGTCTTATAAGCATAAAGGAGGGTGTAAGATGTGTGTGTCCAATTCTAATTCTTGTTAATTTGACCTGTTCTCTTCTGTTTAAATGTAATTTCTTCATCTATGGCTTAACAGAGGTTTTTTAGCCTATGTAGCTAGGACGCATGTTGACTCCATTGATTTTGCCATGTTGATATTATTATTTGCTTAATGTGCAGCTTGTAATCATCTGACCTCACGGGAATTTCTTCTTGTTGCTCTCTGAGTGCTTTTTGCAGCTTGATCAGCACATTAATTACCAACGATACCAATATGACTCGGTATCCATAGAAATATTACTTTTTTCCTGACTGATTCCAAGTGGAATAAAATATTATGAATATTTCTAATGAGCGGGTCAGAATTAAAGTTATTTTCTACAGCTTGGAGTGAGCTAAGTGAATCAGTACATATGATATTATCAACATGGTTTTCATTAGCTATCAATTTTAAGGATTGCCAGATGGCGTATAGCTCTGCAGTGAACACTGAAGCTGCTCCTGGTAATGTCCAAGTTCGTGTTATACCGTCGGTGTAAAAAGCACTTCCAGCACTATCCTCATTTTTATTTTTATTATTTATTATGTTTAAATTGATATTGGTATTCTATTTACTTTAGGATAGTTGAAGAACTTGATGGTGCTAAGAAGAATGCCGAGTATAACCCAATGAAAATATTAAAAAAAACTCATTTCCCAGACGGAGAGGATGAAAATCAAATCCAAATAGAATCTACAAATACGAAAACTGATAAGATGCCACTGAAAGACCCATCTAGTAAAATCCGACAAACAGTTTTACTTTCTGCAACATTAACCAAGGGAATTGCTGAATTAGCTGACTTCACAATGAAAGACCATATTTATGTAGATGCATTAGATGAATTTACGATAGAAAATCCTGAAATGATGGTGATTCCTGATACAGTAAAGCAAAAGTTTATTGTAACCCATGCGAAACATCGCTTATTCACACTGGCAGCACTTTTATTAAATCAATCTAAAATTGATTCCAAGGTTAGTCAATATAATAGTTTGGGGAAAATTATTGTTCTTACCTAGTATAATTTTTCAGGTGTTTGTATTTATGGGTACCAGTAATATGGTAGACTATCATTACGAATTATTTACCAGATTCTTGGTAAAAATGCCTGTAAACAGGGAAAATTTAAAAAATAAACAAATAAAATTACTTGACGAAGACGACGAAGATGATAGTGATAATGAAGAAGTCATTGTTAACGTGGAATTTTTCAAATTGCATGGAAACATGGATCAAAGTGCCAGGAAAGATGTTTTCAGAAGATTCATGGCTGCCAAAACGGGAGTTTTAATTTGTACAGTAAGTATTTTGTTCTCTTTCAATGTTCCTGGTAGAATTTTCAAATAATTATGCTGGAAGTAAGAATAGAAAAAATTTTAATGATAGTGGTAATATCGAAATGCATTTAACTATTTATAAATGAAACTTGAATCGCCGCGAGTGGTGTCTATTCATATCCAAAGAGTTGATTATGTTGGTGACGATTGGTCTTATTGGATTTCGTAAGTAGGTATGCTTGAAGATGCCGGTGTCCTGCAGCTAAATACATTTAATAACTAAAGAAGTACATAAGGAGCAGAGACAAAATGGATGTGAATGAAAAATTTTTTATGTTTAGAAAAAAAACGTTAATATTCAACATATTTTAATTTCTTTTCTTCAATCGTCAATTCTAAATTAACTTTTGTTAAAACTAATGAAAAATTCACATATTTTATATCCATTAATAAATATAATAAGTGATTGAAAAGTTTGTCCTGTACCTGATAACACATAAATTCCAATAAACTTCATACTCAAATTTTCTCGCCATAACTGGGCTGTTTGCCCAACCGTTGAAATAGCATGAGAATGTAGTAAATAGTTATTTTCCTAACAAGTGCGGAAAGTGAAACTTTCCCGCACGTGACTCCAGTTGATCCGAACGACGCGGAGCGGAGTTCGGGCAAGCGGTCAAGGGCGGGAAAGACACTTTACGCATGAGCTAGGAATATTATTTTTTCTACGACCGCATATATACAAAAAAGTATACCTACCAACCCATTTTTCAAAAACTTTAACTTGAAACTACTAATTATTATAAATATTGATATTAAAAACACAATTTGTTGCATTCTGTAAATTACTCAGAATTACTGGTCCAGTGGAGTTATTTGGTGTTAACATAAAGATGACGGTGGCGGCAACGGTTTTAAGTCATTTGTAGATGAAATAATTTTATTTGATATAGGTATTTTATAAATATTTATTTATCTGTTGTAACAATAGTTATAACTTCCGAAGTAAAAAACTATCTAATAAGTTCAAAATTTGCATAATTTTACTTTTCCTCACTAGTGCAACTAGTGGAGAAAGTTCAACTTTTCCACGAGTGTGGAAGTTTGTGGAACGAGCCCGAAGGGCGAATGCCGCAAACACACAAGTGAAAATAGTAAATTGTTCAACAAGTGAGAAAAGTACTTTCCCCACATGTTGCACACTATACTTTTTCTACAACTGCACAAATTTAAAGAATACAAGTGAAGTATTCTAATATTCATTTTTATGGTTAGTAAAACGAAAATAACACTAAAGTATCCTATCTCCAAACTGCTAAATAATTTTATTTAAAAAGATTTTATTTTTGTAATTCTTCACCACTATAAATTTTTTCTATGCCAATTGATAGTTTTTTCTTGAAATTTCCGGCAATATTCAGCTTTCTCCAATATCTCTGGCGGAGTATCCATATTATTTATATTATAAATAAGTACTTCTATGTTTTATTAAACTAATATATTTAATAGAAATTGGGATTTTTATCAAAGCACAATTGAAACTATCTTTTACAATTTAAAAACAGACAGTTTTGTGACAACTGAATAGGTATTTAAAAATGACAGTAGCATACTAAGCTTTTGTCGATTTTATTTGATTCTTCATATAAATGTATGTGGCGTGGACAAACTGCCGTGAGAAATTAAAAAAATTAAACCAAGACTCACATAAACAATATTTTTTGGTAAGGTTGCACTGAACACCCTGTAGAAATGTTATTCCGCAAATGTCATTGCACAAACTTCGCACACACATACAGTATGCTCTAAACAAATGAATTTTTGACAAATACGGCACTTGTATCGCGTTTTGCGATCTTTGCAGAATGCGTATCTGCCACGTTTATTTTTCACTACTGACACTGGCATCACCATTTCAGTTCCAGTAAATGTCTCTGCAGATTGTCTAATTTCTCTTGGTAGGAAATCAACTCACTTTCTCTCTAACGTAAGGATATATTATTCTAAAGAAAAAAATAGTTTTAGTACCTGTGTGTAGCTATTTTATAATATGAATAACTTTGGTGCACAACAATAAAACTTACACAAACAGACGCGTTGGGTCCAATAGACCGATATCACTCCTAGAACCTATACTATTCACTTCACAGCGCTGAAACCACTAATTAGCGTACATTCTAATCTAACTTGAAGGTACTGAGGCGCACAGACCTCAATGTCCTCTATGGCAAAAGCATCAACAATATTAAAGTCTCCTTGAGCCGGAGGGACCCGACGCGTCCACTCCAGGGTTAAAAATACGTTGGATTGAAATTTTTTCAAATTTTATAATATTGGTACTGTAATGCTAATAAACAGTTGTTAATAAAATTGTCTACGTAACACGTGTGATAACCGTAACCTCGTCGTGCAAAAACCACATACGTGCGTTAATAATGTCCATATCCTACTAATTACGTAAATAACTATTATAAAATCGAAGAAAAATTTTGCGAAGTAATAAATAAGAATCCACATTTTCTATGCTCCTTATTTGCTTCCCGTCGTGAGACAATCACACTCGTTTAGTCATTTAATCCATTCAACAACCGAATTTAATCTCCAGTTATCAAATGTGTATCATTCCACCATCAAAAACCGCACGTAACAACGAGAACTGAAGATACATTTTGATCGCCGCAGGTGGAATCTTCCCAAAGCGCGCCATCTTTTGTTATATTCGAACTCGTCCACAATTGAATTTAAACGAAATCGTTGTATATCAAACGCGGAGTTTTATTAAAAAGGATCAAATGAAAAGTTTGTAAATGAGATTTCTTTAAATGGGATTCCTTAATAACAATCGCAGCATATACGAGGATCTTCAAAAATATAATAAATTAGTTTCAAATACAATTTTAGGACGTTGTGGCTAGAGGTATAGACGTACCAGCGGCTGATTGTATCATTCAGTATAACGGGCCTCAAAGTATAGAAGATTATCTTCATAGGGTGGGAAGAACGGGAAGAGCTGGTAAATCTGGAACTTCGTATATATTTTTGACGCACGAAGAACAAGATTTTGTTACTCAAATGGAAAAACATCGAGTTTAGTAAGTAAAATATCAAAACTAATAATATTTTTTATCTTATAACTTCGTTGAAGTTCACTATCATACATGGTGTAGCAGATAATAGGACTATTAGAAAGGTCTGATGAGTGAAAATTAGCATGGTGGGTATTCTGAGGGGAACTATTAAATGAAAATATTGCTTCTACTTCCGGTATAACGAAAGTCGTCCATAACTTTGTTTTTTAATGGGATACCCTGTATACTTTTCTTAGCATTTAAGGTATTTTTTGCAAATACGGGTAAAAAAAGTATCGTTTCCTAGCATTTTTAAGCAAAATACGAGGTTATAGCATAGAAAAGATCCAAGTTTTTAATATTTTTATTATACAAGACACAATATCTCATTTTTCGTTTTTTTTTCAAATACGGGGGTTTAGCTTTGGACGGCAGTATGGTAGGAGGATATTTGTCCAAATAAATTAACCCCTTAAAAAATTTTTATCTCACGTTATTACAAAATTGGCCGTTAGAAACAACTCGATATTATTTTTAGTTCTCTAACTTTACCACAAGGAGCAGTAATTAGCAATGACAACATCAAATTTCCAGATTTTTGTTCGAAACGCTAAGCAAAAGTAGGGTGAAAATAATATAATTATAATCATATCTACAGAAGTCAGAGAAGCTCACAGATATTGGATTTATATAAAATCATCAACTGTTTTATTTCGCAAGGTTTTGCCAGTTACATATTGAATATTCACTTGCCTATCTGCCTAGTTTTTTGTTTCCAAGTTGATATTGTACATCGATAATCGTTTGCACTGTCTCCAGTCCTAGCTAGAGCACTTCACCTCAGGGAGTGGAATTCGGCACCAATCAAACTATTTTTTGCGCGATCGATCTTTTTTGTTTATTTACAGCATCGGTTGTCAGGACGGTAGGTTGTGTTTAGTTTCTGAGTCTAACACGTCGGTAAGTGATTCACTTACCGTTCAGTCGGTAAGTAATTTACTTACCGACGTCTTAGCCCTACATACATTTAAGTAGTCCTAAATAATAAATATACTTCAGTCATTACACAAAAGGAACAAAAAAAATAAGAAGATCTATATTTTTTTAATGAACAGAACAGTATATAAAGTAATAAATAGCATGAAAACAATTTCACCAAAATGCAAATTATATTTTAAACTGATCGAGAAGTATAAATGTCACTTTTGACATTTCGTTCATTTCGAATAAATTTAAATTATTTTATTCGAAATTTATTTCAATAGGTACGATCGCGCAAAAAATGGTATAAGCATCTCGAACGTTGAGGGTAATACCGGTCTCCAGCAAAATTGGAGGCTTCGCTACGCTCAGCCTCCAAACATTGCTGTCGACCGGTAAACAACCCTTACCGTTCTTGATACTTGATATACTATTATACACTATCACTGGGATGGGGTGTACAATAAATATTAAATTGGACGCCACCAGCTTTTTAATCGAAACGAAGAAATTAAAACCAGAAGCAAAAGGTGGAAAGCTGGAAACACCTTGCAAGAAATTAAAGTTGAGTTACAAAAAAAATAAATGAAATAAATCTACTTATTCCCGAACACGTTTATCCAATTCAATAATTATTGAATAATCAATACAAAGAATGAAAGAATAATTATTTATTGAATTATTTGAAACTCAACATATATTTCAAAAATTGAACGAAGAGAATACTAATTGTAATTAGCACGCCAAATCCAAATCTTACACACGCTATAGATAAGACGGAGGAACTTATCTTAGAGGGCTGAGGATGTTTGCAGCTCTTAGCGCGATGGAGGCAGTGGCGGTGATGTCTTCGACATGCTGTGGACCTCGTGCACGGGACAGGAACGAAGTCGACTTAAACTTGCCTTAAAATGAGAATACAGGGATAAGGAACTAGAAAAGAAACATTAGGAAGGAATTAATAAATAGAACAGATCAGGTAATAATGAGCTCATGCTATAGCGCATACAAAACCCAAACTCCACGTTTTAAAATACAACTTAACAGTGATCTGTTTTATTCTATTCGTTTTGTACCTTAAATATAAAAAAAATGCAAATTAGCAAATAAGCAATAAATATAGATAATTTGTAAGCACAAGAAAATAACCTAGGGAAAATTGCTATATTGCTGCATCACACAACAACACATATTTGTGTTATAATATTTGAAGACCATAGAGTGTAAAATGTATACTTTTGTTTAGAATAATGCCTAGTCATGAACTTGGTGCGGTTGAAGCTAGTAGGCCTATGGGTATGACAGGTCGTCTTCATAGAGAAGTTGCGGACGTTTCCAAAGTTAGTGAAAGTGTCATTTCGCAGCTTCTCGGTCTTAATTATTCTTGATAACGGTAGCTGGAACGCTACCGAAACGTTGACAAAAACAAAAAAGAATACATGTTATCTTTTCCGCTACTGGCTATGAAGTTGACAATAATTAGTCTATGCAACTGAGAAGTTGAATTTCTCTATATTAATAATGTTTTCTATTGTTATTTTAGGTTAATAATAGACAAATTCAAATATTTTGAGAATCCAGGGATAGTAGTTTAAAAAACCTTTGTGCAACATAATTTTGTATACTAAGGAGATTGTCTTTAACATATTTGCTAGTTGAAATTACCTACCAAGATAAAATTATTTGAATAAAAATGCCATTAGCTTAAAATTCGCGCTCAACATACAATTATAATAATAATAATAAACGACTTTTATTTGTAAAATTAAATACATATTATAAAGTATGACAATAGAGTTCTTAACCTATCAGTTGGCGAAGTCTAGCCTAGGGCTACTCGAACTTAACCATCTAATAGATTATTTATAAGTTACTTAAACACATATATATATATAAGTACATAATATATTATGTGACAAATTATGCACTTGAAACGCATTTTAGGTAACGTAGTCTTAACCCAAAACTTATAATTAAAGAAAAAGGAAAACCTAAAAATTTTTCTCAAAGATACCTAACAAAAATAAAATCAAAGAGAAAAAAAAA
>CAJUYH010002667.1:0-38340 GCA_910591685.1 Galerucella tenella
AATAATGATCAATAATTAAAGCCACGCCTCATGAACAATTATCATAAATCACTATCCTTGTTTGTTTGAGGATAGATACGGATGCATCAATGTTCAAATTTGATTTTCCTCATCAATTTTACATTTTTTTATTAATATAAATCTAAATCTACGCCACTGACTATGAATGTATATACGAAAATAAAAATTATCGCTACAAAAAGATTTAATTATCTAACAATTAGTCATATCCTTATTATTTTTAAATTGAAAACTTTGTAATCGATCTTATCAAGGTTTTTCCTCCTCCTTAAAAGTTCATAAAGATTTTTTTGAAATTACGTGTTTCAAATATGTGGATTTTATTAAATTAATTTGTTAATTATAGAATAAACTGCAGTTTAATTTAGTTTCATGTGGAATGGTCGTTCGGAGTTTCGTGCGGAAAGCGATAGATAAAAATTTGTCACGATTCGAGCATTTCGATCACGATAGAAATGCAAATAATTTCCGAATTTGAACATCTAATTACCTCCAATGAATGCAAATGTTGAAATTAAAATAGCGGTGGGAGTTCGAGATTGGAAAAATATATATGTACGATATTTATATTTCGGTAAACACTGGTGCCAACAATAAATTATAGACCGTGACACTATTATTGTTTTCAACAGAAACCTGTACTATGAAAATTAATAATTTGGTATTTCTAAATTTAGACGTAATGGCAACGTGAAAAAACTAACGAACTATAAAATAATGAAGGCTCTCTTAAACCAATTTGATTATAATTCTCGCTAAAACTTAATATTCAATACAATATGTTACCACAAGAGAAAAAATATAAGTTGAGATGATTATTTTGATGAATCAAATACAAAAAATGAAACACTTTTTATCTGGGCTGATTTTTAAATCACATAACTATAAAAAGTTCGTAGGTTTTTAGTGTATACGTGGGTTAATATTTATGCCACACAACAAATGTTTCTTAAAATATCTCCATAAAGTTGAGTTCATTTTTTCACTATACACAACAACCGATTTTACATTTTGCATAACCTAAGCACTGGATCACTGGAGACTAGGGCGCCCATCATTCATACGTTTGGGTTGGGCTCAACAGTCCAGGCACTTGGACTGAATCTTTGTACCATTACCCATGTTATCTACCTACTTCCATTCCAGAAGCTTCGTGTCTTCTATATAGGCCACCAGTTTATCTGGAGGAATCTTCAGTAGTTGTGATAGTTATGTTATTTCCACTCCAAAGTGTTTCCGTCTTAGTCCTTATGAGTTCTCACAGAAGCAGATTATGTGTTTCATCGTATAGTTCACATTTCCTGAACACATAGGTTCACTAACTTTGCCTATCCTTTGCAAATACTTCCTCAGGGTACAGTGTCCATTCACCAGGTCGGTAACTGTCTTCAAATTTCTCTTACCCAGATTAAGCAGCCTTGACGAGAGTTATTTGTCTAGTAAACTCTTAGTATGGAGATGTCCTTGTGTCAGCCTCAATAGAGTACACGCATAAATATTTCATATTTTGCTTGGATATTAATTTATAATAGTAAATATGATATCAAAAATTACTAATAATAGGAAATAAACCAGTTTCCATTGGAAATTACTCCCAAATTTTAAAATAAAAGTCAAATTTCAATGCACTTTCCGACCACAACCCGAGGATTTCCGAACGCTACCGATGATACGTGTGATGTCATATCTCTTGTGTTTACTTATGTCAATATGGCCGGTATTGCATTAGGCTATTTGTAGTTGTGTGTTTATATTGTATTTTAATCAACTATTAATTGCTTCATCGACGTAAAAATATTATTTATTTATTTGAGACCATTACGTGTTTGTGTAAGCTTTTTTTTATTTCTAAAAGTCAACGTAAAGTGGAAAGTGGTCATAAATATTCGATATTTCCGAGGATATTTTGAAACTTTTGTAAGAATATATTTTATTTACTAGGTCAGTGACGATTCTTTCATATTTTGTGAGTAAAGATATGGCTAGCGAAGGTTTTGTAAAAGCACAAAATCAGTTGCCCAAAGTAGACTCATTTATGCTGCTTGAATTTATGAAGTCAAACAGCTGCTTTAATGCAGAGTTAAAGCATTATCGTAAGTATACGATTAAAACTATGTTTTATTTATATAATATATAGATACCAACCATATTTCGATGTGTGGTCGTGAGAAAATGATGTTTTTATGGTTGATTCCTCGACATATAGGTACATAACCTCAAACTATTTAAGAATAAAAATTACCAGCACAGAAGTAGGTATAATACCTACATTGAAATGGTCTTCACAAACAAAAGTAATGTCCTTCTCTTAAGTGTATTTTTGCTTGCGCCACCAGGTAAAGTAACAAATATTTTGTCTGGAATTTTAATAGACGTTGATTTACACACTGGAACAATGCAATACTTGGAATACAAAGTTTTTTTTTCGGCTTTATCCATTTTTAAAGCTTTCAGAAACAAATTAGGTCACAAGAACTCAGAGCGTGATACACGAATAAGAACGTAAACAAATGACGTCCCACCATGGGGCAGCCAACTTTATGACGTTAAGCGCTTTCAAATTTTATGATTTTTAAAGTCGTTTTAACAGTGAAGTTTATATTTTTTTTGAAAAAATAGGCATGCAAGGTGTTAGGAGACCTGATAAAGCGTCAATTCCTACCAATAGCAAAATTTATGCTTGTACCCTATTTGAGTTGATGTTCCTTAACTAGCCAGTTCCAGACTTCCCCTCTTATGTAATCCTTTGTGATTCCACAAAACGGTTCCGGACCTGTGAAGGCTCCTTTAAAGCCTCATGTGGCTGCACCCATATTAGACACTTCGTTGTCGCTTGCCAGTATGCAAGGGATTCTTCACAGTTTTTCCAACAGTTTAGACCTAGTTGTAGAATTGCTGATAGCTTCAAGCAGATTCTGGCTGTCAGTGAAAATTTCAATTTTTTGACCGGTATATCCTCTTCTGATGTTTTCATCAATGCAGGCTATAGCGACAATCGTCTCTGCTTGAACCACAGTTGTGTATTGACCAAGGCTGGTATAAGGTCCACTTATACCAGCCCCAGTGCCATAATAATTTCTCCAGAATTACCCGGATGCATCACCTGTTCCCTGGATGGGATGATGATATTCACTCGCTCAGTGAATATGTTCTCCGGTGTCATGCTTCAAAGCTCATGACCTAGTGAAGAAAGGACTGTTGATAAAGAATACTGGCAGACTACTAACAGAAAACACCAAATGTTTTGACCATGACCAAGTTAAGTTCCTATTCCTGAGTTTCTACTGTATGCACCAGATTTTACTTTTCGGGAAACGAACTTTCCAAGTAACTCTTGCATACAGTTCAAAAAACGGAGAGATTTTTATCAACTTCTGGCTGAAGGACCTCGGTCGATGGCCATTTGGTTGTACCAATAAATGACGTTTATTATTATTATTTATTAATTATATTAATTGACCTGAAAAGTAAACAAGAAATTCTGACAACATTGTCCAAACGAAGCAAGTCTAACCTACAAAAATTGCAGTATACATTTATTTCTCGTATTTTAGTCCAGTTATTGTAAATGTAGAAGTGCATAGTTTCCAGATACATATCCGTATACAGGGTGTTCGAAATATTCGAAACATATTGAATGAGTATTTCCAAGTACGACCCTGGAAGAATACGCCCAGGCAAACACATGGGAAGAAATTCATAAAAGAACCATCAGAAAAAGTAGCGAAAGAACTGCTTTCAATGAGCAGGAACAAACTACGCATCCGGGGCTACTCACGGGACACTTTCCCACAAAGGATCACCTAAACAAAATAGGGCTGTATAACGGAGACCTTACATGCAGAAGATGCAAAAAGGATACCGAAGCAGCTCTGCATTTACTATGGAACTGTGAGTCGCTGGACCACAGAAGGCAGAACCCAAATGACTCCAGAAGACTTCTACAACCAACCAGCAAAGAACCTGTATGAGCTAATACAGGGAACGGATTGGCTGAATAGGCTGTAGTCAGAACACTAGGAGTATCCACAATAAGCCTAGGAGGCTGAGGTGGTGCCGGTGAAGGGACGGCTCCTTTTGAAGGAAAAAAAAAACCTGTACTCGTAAACATACAAACTCAATTAAATTTCCAGGATGCTTCTCTGGATGCATTGAACAGATTTCATTTCAAGCTAAAAAATAAAAAAAAAACCTCACCGATACCATTTTTAACCCCCAAAACGTATATAAATTATAACTTTGACGGTAAATTTTTGGTAGTAAAATTGTCTGCGGAAAAATAAAAAGGAAATAGTAGATTCGATTTTTTATACTCTTTCCAATAATAAAGAGCAATTTTAAAGAAATATATATACAGGGTGTTGTTTTTAGGAAAGACGAGCTTTGAAATTTTTTGTTAAGCCGTACCTGCATTATCTTTTTGAAGATGTTTTTGATGAAGTTTCTAGGTAATGTTTATCACGTGTACCAAACTTCAAAATAATATACAGGTTAACTCGGAAGTTATGAGGTTCGAAAGAAATAGGATAAATTTATAAAACACCCTGTATCTCGGTTATAAAGTGCAGAAGAAAGATCAAATATAGGGTTTTGGAAGCACCAAAGTGATCACTATTTACAGTTAAAGTTAGGCCCTTTCTCAATGAAACACCGACATATTCTAAAAAATCATACAAATTATGTTTTAAGAAATACAATAGTAACCGCATTTCGTGTAATTTATGTGGAAATTCAACTTCAACCATGACTTGGTAACAATGTTTATATAGAAAAAAAAATTCCAATGTGAGACAGCAAATACCAGGAAAATGGCAATAAAAATGATCAGTTTCCAACGATGCAAACTGTCTAATATCATATAGCACAGTTTCGACCTACTTGTTTATATAAAAAAATAAGTAGGAGATACCATAGTGCAGGAAATAAAACAATTAACATCATTTATAACGAAATAAATGAATAAATCACAGTATTTTAATTACATTAGATTGTAGTCGGGTCGTACGTAATCTATATCCGCTCTAAAATAAATTTTCGTGTGTGACTCTAATCTATTATTTTCAAAATATTTTTTTTGGTTAGCATTAGATTAGCGTTACCTTTATAGAGTTCAAGATAAGATAATCTGTAACGATTTTTTTAATAGAAGTTCTGCTTAGAACGTCAATTTGAATATTTTGGTTAATCTACAGGATGTTTAGATTATTTTACCAACAACGCTTCACCGCATAACTTTCTGGTGGTTTAGCAAATAGTTATAATAAAAATATACCTAGTTGAAATGAACTACTGCTCTACATAAACACAATTATTTAATAAGCTTTTGTGTTATTAACCAAAAACTTGAAAGATCTTTTGTTTGCATTTTCGGTTTAAAAGTACATTTTGAACATGTTCCTCGTATTTTAGAAAAAATAATAATTGTCATATTCGAGTTCAGCTCCCACGAAAATGTGAAGATACTGTTTTTAGTGACTATGATGTCTATTCTCCAAAAAAAGAACTCCTAGGAGCGTATTCACTTATCCCAAGAGAGAGCCAACAAACTCCTATGAACCTATTCTCCTGGTTAAGCTCAAGAGAGCGTGGAGTGGACATGCGCATTGCACATCAACGAACAGAATGTAAAAAAGAATAAAATATGACATTATGATGACCTAACTTCTCTTCGCTCACTGCAGAAACCTAGTTGGTGCCAATGGAAGGTACTGTAATCGAAGATTCTATTTTTGCTATAAAATACAGAAGAAAGAAAATGACAGGTTCGAGTTTCCCGTTCACCCTGTATATAAGAAAGAATATAATTGAAATTTAATAGGATACTGAGATATGTTACGAAACTCTGTTTGGCAAAATACATTTTTTTTCTTCAACGTACAACAAGCTACGCGTTGATTTACCTACAATTTTCACATAAACGTGTCCATATCTTTTGAAGGACTCTGTATAACGTAGCAAAACCTCATATCAAAAGCTTCAAAAAAATGTAACCAATCCGAATTCGGTATAATATACAGGGGTTCCCATTTGAAAAATCATATGTTTGGTTTGTAACGGAGTTATGCAGTACTCTGTATAGTTCGATATAATTTCAAAATAAAGACCACTAACACATCTACTATTTTTGTTACATTCCCACTTACAGAGCGCCCTCTATGGCTTGTTGCCTCTATATGTAGTATCTCTATGATAGTAATACACATAGAGTTGTTTCAATTAATTTCACTTTTTCCAGCAATTTTATACCATATGGATTTTTGATAATAGTGTACGATATTCAAAGAAATTTAAATTTTTTATGTGAGTAGAAAAAAACAACGGTGCCTTTACCCACATTCCCACATATTGATCGCACACCCGAAATAAAAATAAAATAAGGATTTCTTATTGCCTCAACGCACGCAAAAGTAGTTTGAAGTTTGTGTGAAAATTGCTACCTCTTTCCATCAACTGAATAAATTTATAAATTATTGATTACATTGATATAGTAGTAGTGAAGATAGTTGGTTAAAGAACAATACAGAGTGGCTCAAAAGTCTGGAAACGGCCAAATATCTCGTTAAAATACTAGTGCTAAATTGTAAAACATTTTGTCTTATTAGTAACTTTGGGTTTTAAAATTCATCACCCTGTATATACAGTCATTATTGGAATCACCTATTCAATACGAGTTCAACCATATGTAGCACATATGATTTTATGTAGTTTGGAAGGTCTTAAATACACAGCATCCTACATTTAAATTTCTCCAAATACACATATTTTGCACTGTTTTATGTATTATCTGACAAAATTGTAAATATCAAATATGTCATCTCCGTATACCAAAATAGGTGTACCCTAAATTTTTTACAATTAGGACTAGCAATTTAAGGGATAATTAACCGTTTACAAACTTTATGGGCCACTCTGTATAATGATACAAATTTTCTCACTCGTGTTTCGAATTTTCGATTCACTAATTGAACAAAAAAGAAAAGTGTTATTGTGTATTTTATACATAATCAATAGTTCTCGCAGCTCACAGTAAATAATAACTTTTATAGGTAAATTTTTGATACCTTGGGTTACATTATGGTAATTTTCAGTGATAGTATTCTTAAGACATTGATAATAAACAAGATTATTTCACTCAATACAAAATACGCGCCTTCGATTGGTTTAAATATGAGGGTTGATATCATTCGATATTAAAAATCTAGCGACTGACAGAAAATGTCAAATTATTAAAGAAACGTCAGAATCTGTATCAAGAAATAATCTTGACAAATACAACTCAAGTAATTAATGATTATCGAAAATTTCTTCTCTTTTTCGAAACAAATTGTTGTTTTAGGAAACCATACTCGCGCTTACGCGCTCGTGCTGTTTCGAAACAACAATTTGTTTCTCAAAATCGAAGAAATTTGTATTTCGATAATCATCAACACACTTGTTGTATTATTATCGATAATTTTATGACAACCGAAAGCTCGTGCCTTGGTAACAGTATTCAGCCATGATTCCGCCCAATTCAGCCTTCGGCTTTGGGTTGTTACCAAGCAAAACTACAACCATACTACAACCACAAAGTGCAGGTGTGCTTATTTTTTTTTACAAAATATGGAAATATTTGAAATATTTCTTCATAGTACTCAAAATTTATGGAGCGATTTTTGAGAAGTTTAATAAAATTTGTGAGTCATTTTCAAATTAAATCAGATTTATTTCAAGTGATATTTTGTGCAAACAACGATACTAGAATAGATATTACATAATCCTATCTTGACACATTATATTATATCGCAAATTTTATCAGCTTATCTTTTAGTGAAAATCTCAAAAAAAAATCAATAACCCTATTGAAAATATTACTAAAAACGTAATAAAATTACAGAGTAGTAAATCAAAATTTTAGCGTCACGAATTTGATTTGAAAAATTGCGTCACCAACGATATAGTGAGATTGTTATTAATTAGTGATTGAAAAAAAATTTAACAAATTTTTATCACTCGACTCAATATAAACAGAAACGTCAAAAAACAATCTCTGATAAACCCGCAACATACGGTATTGTTATTGTTAAGTTTTTAAAAATTATGTTAGTTGAATGATTATTATTCTCATAAATAATATAGATTATGGTTCAATTTTTCCCATAAATAACAAGCTAATTTATCATGAAATATATCGTTAATGTATTTTAAATATCCACATTAATAAAATAATAAAAGATAAAAACAAAAAAAGCATTGAAACATTTTTGAAAAATATTGAAGTGTGCCACTTATAATGAGTCATGCGTTGACAAATTTTATTCAAATTCCAATATGATCGACTTGCCTTATAACAATGGCTTCAGGGAATGTGCAAATCAAATGAAAACGTCAACAAGAAAGACGAACAGGTGCTTTAGCTTCCGCAATTGATTTTGTATAAATTTTACCTATCTAATTATAGTTATTGTAAAATATTTCGTCAATTTTGAGTAAAACTTTGTAATATCCGATATGTTACGTGTTAGTTAGGGAATTATTGCATTCCAATACTCTATGCACTTGTTGAAATAAACTACAAAAGTATCAATTATAATGTAATAGCTGTAATTGACTAATAAATATGCTTAATTACAATGTATTATCCTTCATTTCAAATAAGAGTCTTGAAAAATATTTTTCAAAAACAGTGACCGTTTAACTAAGAAGCAACAACTACTTCCCAGGATATAGTCAGTACAAGGTATATGTTCTCCGTCCCGGACTGAAGAAGACACCAAAGTCTTCTTAGTTGAACGGTCACTATTTTTCAAAGGCGTTAGAAGAATTAATATTCTGCGATATCTAAATAATAATAAGATATTTGTATCGAGCTTCAGATCCGTTAATAATTATTGTGACCACATTAATCAAATATATTCAAACTAATTGAGTCTACAGATAAGAAATTAATTTTCAAACTAAATATTTCCAATTTTTTATATATAATAGACTTGAGGAAATTTACGATGGGAAAATTTAACGAATAAAAGCTTCCGCACATATTGCTCATTATGTAGAAACACATGTGTAAAAATATACATTAAAATTATACAAACAGTGGTGTACGTCATTCAGTATTAGAATACTATCGAAAAAAAATTGTTTCTATATTTCAAAATGATTGATAGCACAAAGGACATCTCCCATTTTTTATGGATTTTGGCCACAGACACATTTTTTCTTTCATTGCACCGACATTGTAGCCATATTGAGGGTGATATTTAAAAAATGGGTCAAAGATTCTTAAAAAGTTATTTTATCATTATTGCAAAATCCTATGATTTAACTTTGGTTGATAAAACCAGGCATTTTTTGAAATGAAAACAAAATACAGACGATAGAAGCAAACAACATCTTTAGAAGAAACTAACCTAGGATAGTTTCCCACCCTTCGGTTTCCCATATAATTTTTGTGATCCGTTTAGTTTAAACTCTCTGGCTAGGACGTTGGCAGCCCTGTTAGTACAAATTGTCCTAAATGTTTGCTGACGACAAACGATTTTGTTTGTTTTGGAGGTTATGTTCGCAGTTTGTTCATGTTGTCACTGATCAATAATCGAATAATTTATCAAATATATTTGTTAATTTTCTCTTTTTATTAGCCTAAGATCTTGGTGTAAGCTTTAGGCTTAGTGTTGTGAATTGTTATGGAGAACACAGCAGTTCGTGAAAAAAGTAGAAGCAAGAAATATAAAGAGACAGAGGTGAAGTTGTTGTTGGAACTAGTAGATAAGTAGAAAAGTGTAGTGGAATGTAAGAAAACGGAATTGGTGTCTACTCGAGAAAAAGAAGCTGCTTGGCAACAAATTAAGCAATGGGATTTATTATAGAGACTAGAAAATACTTAAAAGTAAATATGAAAACCAAAAAAACGGAGTTTCTTGTTCACTTTGGCTGGGATAAGTTTATACCATAGGATAACTGGCCACCAAGGGCCAGTTAACTTATGTCTAGGACAAATCAGTAGTTAACTAGTTGGGAAACACACGCATGGGTTAAACTCTGATTTTATCTGTACAACATAGATTTAAACCGAGCTTAAAACAAGATGGGAAACCGGGCCTTTTAGAGTTAGAATTTTGACTTTGTTAAGTTAGTTGACACTTATGAAATCAATTTTTGGTCTTTCGATTTAAAAATCCATTGTTACTACAAAAATACAACTACAGCAACATGGACACACCCACCCAGGGCTCTTGTTGAAGAAAATCTCATTACTGATTTTGAAAAATAACTAAATACTGCCTGAACTTTTCAAAGTTAGCTTCAGTTCAGTTTGTCAAACTATACACAAGTGATCTTATTATTAAATGTTCCTCTACTTGTCCATGGCTTATGTTTATTTATAAGGGAGATGTGTTGGAACATTTGATAATTTTCCTTAAATATAGGGTCAGCATCTTCAAAAATATCAATTCAATCAGTGCCTAAAATTTGACAAAGTTCTGCTGATAAAAAATTCCAACCAACTGACATATTTTGTTTTGTGATTCAAGAAGTACAAATTCGACAAGAACTGCTTCATGATCAAGGAGATCTGAGCTAGTTACTCAGTACCTACTTCCCATGCTTTCCTTTATAGAAATGGTGTCCCAGTTCATTTTTTTTTTTTGGTTTATTTCAGTTGTCAATAATAATTCTAATATAAAAACTCATGAAAACCAAATTTTTAAAATTTCACCACTCTACAGCCATATTTTTTCTTACCCACACTGAATAAACTTACCAAGTAGCAAGCTGGTAATATTACAAAAAGATTAAAGTTTTATCTTTACATCACAAACACATTACAAAAACCATTAAGATTAATCTTATCGGTAATATAAAAAAATTACATAGATATCTGCAAAGTAAATATTCCAACGCAAACAAAATTGTTTTTAAGAAATGTTAATCCTAGAAGTAATAAGTAGTAAAATTCCAAGTGTAGAAATAAGAATTATTAAAAATTATAGTACCACATTAATTTTATGTTAGAATTCTAAATGGACGTTAATGTCCATTTATATGCCCAGGATGTAATCCCTTGAGAACTTGCTATATAGTTGATTAACGAATATTTTATGATGTTGAAATTTATGGCAGATAATTCTCCTTAAATTTGTTTTTGAATTTTCAAGTGTTATTTTGCAAAAAACAAGTTCATGTCATTGTTTGAAATAATTTGAAGCCTTGACAATTTTGTAAAACTTTTGTTATCAAAAACATTTTGTTTTAAGAAAGATTCCGGATAATTTTCTATTAAATTCGATTTACTGCAAACACAACTAGAAGACATAAAATTGCTTATCTACCTACACAATAAATTTTATTAAGATATTTTCCAGGAAACTACAGATAAAATGTTATTGTTTACTTTTTTGAAGTAATTTTTTTTTAATTCATAATTTCAGGTTCTACAACATTTTATCTACAAATGTTTCCTGTCGAAACTAGTATAATATATATTAATTTATATAAATCTTATTGTTACCACCTACGCAGTATTCAATTTCCTCTTAAGATTAATATGAGTTTCATAAAACAATGAGGGTTTTTGTAAAGTTCTAGGAGGCAGAATAATATATTAGTATATTAAAGTATAAGTGGATATTAAGGTCTTTAAAACACGCGCGATTTTTGGAAATAGAGCAAGTGTTTTAAAGACCAGTTATTCACGAATACTTTACGATATTTTTTTTCATTGGTGCACTTTGAAATTATAAATACCGGTCTATAACTACTACAACAACAAGAAATGGAAATCATAGATGGAAACGTCAACTAAATGTCAAATGGTTGAATTCGTGACGTATATGATGTACACCTTGCGTTGTCATGGAAATGAGAAAAACATAAACTAATTTGTATTTTGATGGAAGTTCAACCTTATTGAGTTCTGTGAATGTCAATAGTATTAATTTAAATACCTACCATTTCCTAAGATTTGAAAAATGGAAATATTAATATTTCAAACAATACCAACGGCACTTTCCATTTTAATTTATAAATTTGACATTGTTAAATATCGTTCGAATAAAAGTTTTGACGTTACAAACTACTCCTGTCAGATCAATAATAAAAAAATTGACATTTAGACATGATTTAGACTTCGTTTCTCGAGTTGTTGATGTTGCCATGGTAACTTTAAAACACGCGCGTGCTAAAAAGTTCGATTTAAACACGCTGAGGCGTGCTTTAAATAGGTAAAATGGTTCACCAATAAAAAAATTATATTATCTTGTTTAAGCACACCTTTTTGTTTTGGTAGAGATCAATTACTAAGACTGAAGATATAATAAATATCCTGCATATTTCCTACAAAAATTCATACCTTCATGAATTATTAGTTACATTATAACAAAAATATAATTGCTTTACTAACTTGATACATTAATCTTTATTGATTCATTTAAATCCCTTGCCAATTATGTGTCAAAATGCATAATTAAATGCACATTTAGTCATCCAATGATCCAACAAACCATTCTAATCAATGATTAAAAGAGATATAGTGTTGTAAGCATCGACATTTAATTACAACAGCTTTAATTTGAAGGATCAGTTTGATACCAAGTAGGTAATTGAAATTTTACAAAATATAATCATTTCCTTTAGTTAAATCATAAAATGATTTACAGATTGTATAACAGAATTGCGATTCCATATTGAGGTATAGAATGGAACCAAATATTTTGGACTGACCTACAATGCATCTAATGGACAGGCACATGTTTATGTTAATAAATACAATTAAAACATATTAGGTATATATATATTAAGAAAATGCAACAAAAGGCATTGCTGAAAGTTTTTAAATCAAAATAAGCTGTCAACAGACCAATTTTATAAATATATATATATATGGTTTGGAACACTGAGGCAGCAAAAAAGTAATGCAAACCTGGACTAGATGAGCTAATGAATTACATAATGGAATAAGATTGGAGTCCCCACGCAATAAAATTAGATCTCAAGGAATCAGGTGGCTGGGTCACCCATCAAAACTTCCTGATATCAAGGCAACCAAGAGCTTCAAATGGAGGAAATAAAAAGTGGATTGCTGCAGCAGGAAATAATCAAAGAAATCTTAATATCAATAACCGGGAAACAAAAGCCAACCAAGCCTTATGCCTTTATCTCAATACTTTATTAATAGAAAAGGAAAAAAATTCTTAGTTATACCTACATATAAACCACTAAAAACCCATTAAAAGTTTAAAGCTTTCAACAAAGTTATCTACTAATAACTTATCAGTAACCTATTAACATTTATAAGCACTGTTTGTAGAAATTTAATAGGTGTGTCAAGTTAAAACTGAATCATTTTCTATTATCATAAATACAATTTTTCATATTTATTGGTAATATTGAAAATTCTATACAAATAATAGATTTATAATGTGTTCTGAAAATTGCTTTGTTTACTGAAAATATATTTTGAAAAAAAAATCAATAGAGAAAAAACCTAGCTACCTCTTTTGTTTCCAATTAACCTCCAAATTAACTGTCAGAAAAATCAGCTAGTAACGACTATGCAGTATTACCTAATTTCATCTTATTAACGCGTGAAAAGCAATTAAGTAGGTTATTCCAAGCAAATTAATTGTTTACTTACCATCAGCATCTACTTCATTGATCATATCCTGTAATTCAGCTTCGGTTGGATTTTGTCCTAGAGATCTCATTACTGTACCTAATTCTTTTGTCGTAATTGTACCATCGCCGTCTTTATCGAACAGTGAGAATGCTTCTTTGAATTCGGCAATTTGTTCTTCGGTGAGTTGGTCAGCCTAAAAAGTCATATTTTTGTTCGTAAATAAATAGCCAATAAGCAACAGATCGATATATAAGACACATACTTCATGTAAATAAGCTTTGAATATGATTTACAAACTAAAATAAACTATAGTAAATCTGTTTTTGCGTTTACAACAAAAGTTCCGCATTGCGACAGATATATTCACCGGTTCGTCACCAAAACCAATCATATTTATTCAAAAAATCCTACATCCATCTTTCAACTGTTTCCATAAATATTTGTATAATCACAATTAACCAAGATATATCTTCAAAATTACAAATGCGATGACAAATAATGTCCACTTACCATGGTAATATTTAAAGATTAATTGGTACACTAAACAGAAAAATGTCGACACAACGTAGTAACTAACAACGCCTCTCGTCAAAGTGCACCAGCCAACTGTCTTTTCTCGTTTTGTTTAGGATCCGCGTAGGAAAGGAGAGGGGTTAACTGCTGCTGCGAAACCACCAAAGCGCAATAGTGCGGCTACGACAGAAACCGGTAGAAATATTCCTACGCCAGAATGTCCGTAGTTTGCTTTAGAAACGATTTTAACATTTAGCTTATAGCATAAAAGAGATGAATTCAAGCTACCATTTTCAAAATTATGCCACTATATTGCATTTTGTTAAAATTAAAATCGTTATTTTACGGATCTAGTTTTTGTGGCGTATTATATGTCATGTTTAAACGTCGGGTGCGGCTTGTTTACAACGTCTACTTGTACGATCTATGCTTGCCATTGGTAGACTTCTACCTGCAATGCGTCAAACAGTCAACGGATCTGGCTTTCGCGCGCTCTTCCAGCGTGGCGCGGTGCGTCGTGTTTTCAGCTTCTTTGCTGATGTGCGGGTGCAGTAAACGCTATTCTCCTATGCGACGCGCAACGCGTAAAAAATGAAACTGTCGAATATTGTAATAATAAAAGCAGCATGAATCCTCGACCTTCCTGTGCCAGATTTGTATTAATAGAAAAGGGAATTAATTATGTGCCAGCGTTTACACTTGCTTTATTGATTTACTCTTAATTAGAGAAAACGACTGGGTCATGACCACTCCTCTGCTACAAAACACACCCCTTTGTATTTAATGAATGTATATAGGTAGTTAAATTAAAACTTTTTTGAAAAATCCATTCATACATTTTCCAATGGAACGTGATTCAATTTGAAAGCTTTTACGCGATGGACTTGAATCAATATTGTTTACGTTTATTTTAATTTTCTTCAGTATTTCTTTCTTAATTTAAGTTAGATAGGTATATTTTAGATTATTGGACAACAAACGTTAAATGGAAGTTTATTAATTCATAATGATTTTAGTTGATCATCTAAAACAAACTTTTTTGAATCGTGATTCAATTCCTTAGTTATGATATCTATGATTAATTTAACGACTAAATTCAGTCTTCAAACAGTTTTAATGCAATTATAAAGGTAGGTATACGGTGTACCTATAATGTGTAATATATTTACGTACTATAAGGTAGTGGCTTTTAATACGTTTAAGCTGGAAATACTACTGTGTGTGTCAAATATTATTCATACAATATAGATATTATACACAAAATTATTAATAATATCCAGATAATCATTTATCGAGTACCTATACTACTTATAGGATCCTATACTGTGATTAGAACACTTCATTTAGGCATTCATTATTGTCAGTGCTTTCATAAACTTTCAATAGTTATCTAATCTATAACCTAGTCATAATACCTATAAATATTTTGTTAAGAAAAATAAAATGCTTTCTATTAAACATATAAAATTACACACTGGAGTATGACAAATAAAAAAATAGTGTGCAAATATCCTAGGATATCTTAGGCATTATTATTGAGGCGCTCAATCCCGTGTTTCACCGGGGCATCCTGATGAGATTATCTGGCTGGGGATTCCAATTATCATCCTTGAGGTGTTTGGTACATTATTATGATCCTTGATAAGTTGTAAATGACAGTTCTTACCTATGGAAATACAAAACGTTCATTATAAGTTGTTGCAAAAATGTTTTAATAAGAATTAGAAATAAAAGTAGATACAGCTCCGGAATTAGTCGCTTGAAGAGAAAATAGTATACACTTTTACTTCTCGAAAACATATCAAGTCTAGCCCCATACAATAAATTTAAACAAAAGAGACTATAGTAATCTTTGCTATTATATTATATGTTGTCATTTCCAGACATCTTTTCATTCCTATCTTTGTTTTTATATCCTGCGGCTCACACAGTAACCGTATCCAGATATATTTTATTAGGAATAAAATACGAGAGTGTATGTTCTAAGTTCAGGTTTTGTACCGACCAAATGCGTCTATTTCTTTTTAAGTAAGTTTAGTTACGATTTGTCGTTAAATAAGATTTTTTATTTTCTGTTTGATACTAGGATAATAAGAAATATTATTTGCAGCCGGAGCCAGGTCAGTATTCAGTGGCAGGCAACAAAATATTGTTTTTTCAATTTTAAAAAGTCGTTCAAATTATAGCGCGTATTTAATTACGCCTATTTACTGGTAACCATATATACGGTGGAGACAAAAGTGTTGCCTAAATCTGTAGAAAGGCTCCCGCCAATGAGAAAAGAGTTCAGATTGTTTGTGGTGGCAACACTTATGGCAACACTTCATTTAAAAAGTTCAATGTGTCAAAATTGAAATTAGGTTATACATGGGCTATGCTGAATGTTGATATGAATTGTTCAATAACAATTATTTTTGATTAGGATTCAGTGTGAAATTAAATAGCAAAAAAATGACAAGTCGTGTAAAATCAGGTACAACTAGAATAGAAGTTGAAATAGAAAAAAATAGAGAAGAATCCAATTGGTTACGAGTGATTGAATTAGCAGAACAGTTAAAAGAAAAATCTCCAGATTTTGGTAAAATTTACTGACTAAATATATGTTGTCATACTTATTGTTATTCATTTTAGTATGTTTGGCTGATTTTTTAATTGGCGAAGGTAAACTAGAAAATTTTTTTGAAGAATGGCCCCCTATAGATGCAAATATAAATCGAGCAAAATTTGGCTTGATAGAATCAAAGCGTTTTCTTAACATGGTTGTTACAGAAGAAGGAATTAAGGTAAATATTAAATAATTACATGAATAAAGTTCACTAGCTAACTATAGGTACAACTGTTTTCAAGGTTGGCTGTAATAATAATATGCTACTATACACTTAAAAATATGTGTGACATAATGCTAACTTAAAAATATATAAGAACTATTGTTACTAAAGTGGGTTATAATAAGCATGAAGATCCAATTGTTTGTTTTAAATTTTATCCACTAGATATTACAATATAATAAAAATAGAGGTGTTTTTTGTTACATTACCAATAAAATGAATATACTTCATATAAACATTTATTTTGAAGGCAGGAGTAGCAATGGATGCTCATTTGCTCCTGGGTAAGCTAGAGTATGCATGTGGTCAGTATGCTGATGGATTGAAACATTTCAAATTAGCTGACCTACAGAACCTAACGGAGAAAAAGCTCCCGCTGTAAGTAAACTTTGTAATTTAAATAATGCTTTCTTCTAATTTAATACTTACGATTTTTAGACGCAGTTTAAAAATAGTTGCTGAATCATATGCAGTAAAAGCTTTATGTCTTCGAAAAGATGATACCGCAGCAAGCAAATTTAAAAAATCTGAAAAGCAAGAAGAAATGGCCAAATGTCTAGACTTAGCTACTGACTTAAGCCTTCTCTATTTGCAGAAATTAGAAAAAGAACTAAATTCCACATTACCTAATTTTAACACTGGTAGGCAATACCTTTTTAAATGTTTGTATTGCTTTCTTAGATTTGTAAAACTATCTTAAAATTTGTAGGTAGTCATTCTCCCCAGCCTCCTGCTCACCAAAAACCACTTGGAGAAATTTTAGAACAAGCCATTCAGTTGGCACCAGTATTTCTCATTCAAACAAACAAACCAGAATTAGCTTTAGAAAGGTGAGTACAATTCCTCTTAAATCAAGATTATATTTATATATTTTACTTATTTTAAGATATAGGAATACACTTTGTGCTATAGAGGCCCATGGAGTGAATAATATTAGACTGAAATTCATGTGTCAAATGGCCGTGTTAATATTACAAGGTTTAATAGGAGAAAAGTACAAATCTCCTTCAAATTCAATATCAAAAAATTCTATTTGGAAGCCTAAATACTATACTTCATTAAATCAAGTATGTACCACAATATCACTTGAATTTTTTATGGTTATAAGAATAATTTAATAATTATATTTTGTATTTTTCCAGTTTATTCCTAGAAATGAGTGCGAAGAAACAATTTTATCATTATTGGTAGCAGAATCAATGGCTGTAAGAAACGCTGTTCTATCGCAATCACCAGAATTTAGAGAAATTAGAGTTAGTGCTTATCAGGATGCAGTTACAGTATATGATTTATTGACAATAGCCACAGTACGTTGGGGTCAGATAGCTCTATTACAAGAGGTAATTGTTTCAACTTCACTCATCAGTGATTTATAATGATAATTTTTGTAGTCCTTGGAGCGTTCTATGAAGTTTTCGTTCGAAGAAGCCCACATGTGGAAACAGTATGCTCTCAGTCTCTTGTCGATCAACAGATATGATCAGGCTTTTGTTGTTTTAAAAGAAGTTATTCGTTTAGAACCTACCGAGCCGAGCAATTGCCTTTTAGCCGCCAAATTATGTTACGAACATCTCAATTTACCTACTGAAGGTTAGTATTCAAACTAGACGAACCCACAAAAGCAAATTTTTCTAAAAAAAAAAAGGATTTAATAGACATGATGATGAAACACAAACCAAAATTATAATAGTTCAATATTCAATATCTATTCTAGTATGTTAATTGTCCGGAGGAATAGAATAGTGAAGTTGTTTTTTTTTTAGAATATAGGTATTCTATAATATTAATTTTAAATCATTATATCGGTGATTTTAGTGACTGCAATATGCCTTGAATACATTTTTTTATTCTTGAGTCCCAAAGTTACATTTTTAATAACATTTAAACATTTTTCAGGTACAGATTTCAGTATGCAAGCTCGTGAAAGGGCGCTGGTATCATCTGAAGGTCTTTTAGGTAGGAGTCACTTATATATAGGGATTGGTTATCACCTTCAAGCCGAAGTATGTTCATTGCGAAAAGAAAAGGATCAACTCAAACACAATGCTTTGAATAATTTTAGAAGGTATTGTTTCATCAAATATTTAAAAAAAATTGTGACGCCAAAGAGCTCAAATTATTAGTATTAATTTTGTTTATCGACTGTTTTTTTTGGTTATTTCACATACAGAAAATGCTTGCTTATTGCTTACTCGGAAGTTTCAGTATTTGTTTAGTGAACCTTTAACACTACAAAGTGAAAACTATGTATAAATTTGCAATTTTTAATAAAAATATTTTTAGCGCTGTAGAACTAGAACCAAACGACTACCTATCTCGATATTATCTCGGGCTTCAATTAGCGGTTAACGGCAACATACCTGAAGCTCAACAACATGTTTGTATCGGTTTGGATCTTCATCCCGAACACTCCACCTCTCTGCATCTTTTAGTTTTGTTATTAACCGCACAAAGGCAACACAATAACGCTCTATTAGTTACTGAAAACGCTCTGGAGGAGTATCCCGACAGTTTGAATCTCATGTATGTAAAGGCGTATCTGGATTTGCACGAATTTGGAGGAGAAGTAAGTATACTTATTATATGACATTTATGAGAATAAGAAAATTACTTCTGTCATCTGTCATCGCTACAGTGACAGATGGTGTCAAAAATATTTGCTCGTTTTAGAAAGATGATTTTGAAAAGATACTATTTTCTTTTTAGAAAGCGTTAGTAACGGCAAAACAGATGCTGGAGCTGTGGAAAAATTTATATGAAAGCCAAACAATTTCAGATATGCCAGAATGTGATAGAAAAAGCGACACTAGATCAGTCTTCCAACTATATACTTCTGAAATGTCTGATAAGGACTCTAGTAAGTATTATATTTGTACAAAGAACCAGTTGAAACATTAGAAAACTATTACATACTTCTACATCTGGTACATTTGAACTACTTTTAATCACATCTTGATGTTTTTACAGCAAAAGGCAATGGATAAGTTCAGTTTCAGGTAGATGTTGAAATATTATGTTTTTATTGGAAGAAATTAACTGTCATTTTTGTCATAAAAACCATTTTTTGTTGGTCACACTGTCCTTAGACTGAACTCCTCTATTTCGAATTGGTTACTGTTGATTTGAGTTGTTTGATTTTATTTTATTCAGGCTCATTACATTTGCACAACATAGCCGCTACGCGTGTAGAACAGGCTCTAAGCGAAGTTGCTAGTTCGATGAGCAGTTTTAATCCTAGACCTGGTCCTCAAAGAGCTTGGATGTTACAAGTCGAAATATGGTTACTGCTTGCTGAACTTTATCTAGCTTTAGATCAACCTGCCGATATTCAAATGTGTCTACAAGAAGCTATGCAGATTTATCCACTTAGTCATCATATTATGCATATGGTAAGTGTACATGTTAAAGTGCCATCTTAGGTTCCTGTTTTCTGTAAATCCTTTCTTATATCGTCCAGTATCCTTTGCTTTTATTCAATATTCAATAATTTTTAATATATGATTTGATAGTTTGTTGCATGGGTAATTAATAGTGCTACAAATTGGTCTTTATGGTATGTTTTGTTTGAGAATTTTTGGAAGTATGTTTAATTTTGGTATTCAATTTTTCAACAAATAACAAAAATAATTGTGGACTGATTTTAACCGATAGTGTATTTTTTTCTTGTTATAGAAAGGTCTGCTTCACATGCATAAACAACAATGGGCTGATGCCAAAATATGCTTCCAAAATGCAGTGGCGATCAATCCACTTCATGTAAAATCCTTACAACAATTAGGACTTGTCTATCATTATTTAGACCTTCAAGGATTAGCGGAAACTACCTTGAGGGAAGCTGCCAAGATTGAGCCAAAAAATCACATTACTTGGTAATTAATATCCACCTTTTTTTTAAGCATCTTTGTTGATTTTTTTTATTCTTAGGTATAATTTGGGAAAAGTTCTCGAAGCTGTAGGCGAATATGAAAACGCAAGTAATGCCATGTCGACGGCTCTTCTCGAGGAACAAAATTGTCCGATTCTTCCTTTTAATTCAGTTCCTTTGTGTTTTGAATAGAACAATAATTTTTCTTCATATACAGAAAGATATATTTATATTCGACGGGTATTTATGGTAAACATATTACTATTTGTTTTTATACTTAAAACGGTTGGACGAATATCTGATGATATCAAAGAGATAAGAAGTTGCAAGAAAAACTGCATCAAGATTTTGAAAACTACCGAGTTTACCAAAAACTTTGCTTACATCAAAAAATGTACACTCGTCAAGAATTGATTTTCGGTATTCTTGAATAGTGACAACATATTCAAAGTTATATTTTTTGCATTGTTCTTCTTGGTATCTCAAATTTCGTTATATCATGTTCACGTCTATACGGTGGTAGTTGATGTTAAATTGATAATAGATGCTATTATGTTCCACATGTCAACAAAATGGTTCTTCTTGGAGCCAAAATAATGCTAGACATAGTCATTGTTCACGTACTAAATGACAATTGACATTTCGGTTTGTGGATGAAGCATAAACAAATGTCAGATGTTGGGGGTTTTGAGGGCGACAAATTACACTGGATATTATTAAGTATTGTAATTGGGAATGAAAAATAAATGCTGCAGTGGAATGCCGTAATATCGAAATTTTTTGTAACGATTATTGGGCGGAGTAGAATTCAATGAGACCTTCGTTTTGCATTGTTTTTGTATTATATGCAAATCAACGTAATTACCATAAATAGAGAAAATAAGTCGGTATTAAAGATTTAAAATATTAAAATAAAATAAAAACACGAAATTAGACCTAAAACTAAACAGTTAATTGAACGTTTGTTGTACTTTTCACAAATATCAACCATACCTATTACTCCAAAAATAAAAATATTAGGAGTCAAAATTTAGTTTAACAACACAAAATACTAAAGCACAATCAAAGAAAAAGCAAAAGTTTTACAAAACACACTAAAAATAAATAAAACAGCATATCAAAGGGCTTATACGGCAGCTGATTTGTTTTACTCGTTGCTAAGATGACATTGACATTTCAGAGCGCTATCTATCGAATTCTACTTTTCCCAATAGGGCATGTCCATACCAACTGATAAGTTGACACTAATGACAGTCGCCCTGAGGATAAACAATGATTTGGATATATTTTAGATTCGTAATTTGGTTTTTTTGTATTGATCTAATGATTCTTTTTATTATAAACAGATGCAGTTTTGAAAACAATAAAAAAGAAAGCACCAAATCAAAATTAAATTAACTCGAACACGTGTTGTGCAGAAAACGTTTGTTTATCATCTTTTATTCATCAGGGCGTGACGTCAAGTGGACTTGCCCACGACAGTTGACAATACCCCGGTGGTAAAACAATAGACACGATGAAAAATTATCAAACAACAAACAACTATTAACCTATATTATATATTATTGAAAATGTAAGCTCAACAATTGAAATAACGTTAAAAGTACACTGAAGCAAAACCAACTAAACTCAAACACTATCTATCATTATAAATCAGCATAACCTCACTATTAAGTACCACGTGTTCTGAACGCTTTGTTTATTGTTTTACCACAGGGCTGTTGTCAAAATAGTTTGTGACGACACGTGGACATGCCCTATTGAGTTGATATTAACCTTACATTTTTGGAATACATCAAAAACTTTTTATTAATTACTTCATCGATACATCTTTGCACGTCTATTGTTGTATTCCGTTCAATGATTATTAAAACTTAGTTAATCCTTTACACAGTGATATATTACGTGATGTTATTTATTAAATATTATAATTATTTTTTCTACTATTAATAAGAAATGTTATTATTGTTAAACTAGTAAACAAGTCTATAGATATATAATTTTGTTTTTATTTTTACCTCTTACAGCGCTGTGGTTTTATTTAAACCTCATAGACTATAATAGTCTAGGAGGAATCGGCGCATGAGTACCGAAAACTATTCCACCTCAATTTTTTTATGCGATCCTCTTCAAATTGCCCTACTGATGATATAAATGCATGTTGCCATGGGGCAATCCGGTGCCATATTGTTTAAACCGGAATTGTATAAACAATTGCAAGGAATTGTTATTTTTCAACCGGACAAATTTTTTTTATATTCTTTATTGAAATACCAATAAAAAAGGTCCTATGACTTTTCACGATAAAGTTGATATTTCCAAAGATATGAATTTTTGAAGGTTCGAAAAATCTCAAATTTGGGTACTTTCGATCCATGAAAAATACAGGGTTTTTTAAAAGGACACCAACAACATTTGCATTTGGACAAAATGATATGAGGATTGAGGGGTCCAGCCTCTTCACTTTTTGAATTACAGGGTGTTGAAGTTTTGAAAAATTGAATGTTACAATTCGATAACTTTGGAATGGATGGATACATTGATTTGACATTTGGCAGGTTCTTTTTAAATGTAAAAGGGCATATTTTGATGGAAGATAATTTTTCAATTTTTGATCCAGTGGTGTACATTTGGAAGAATATGTTACCTTTCCCCTCCCATTTTTCACGCCACTGACATTTGAAGCAATTTTCATTCAATTTTGTATTCCTCAATGATTTTCACGTGAAAAAGGAATAACCTTTACGTATTAAAAAGTTTGTAGTTTTCAAGATATTTAATGATTTCATGAGGTCTACAAGATCACTTCTTAATTGATAAAAAAATGTTCTTGTATTTTTTTCAATAACTACCAAGTACTCATGGTTGGAATATGTAAAAGGAACTAATTTATGAAACAGCGATTCATCTAAAACATTCGGAGAAGATTATTGAAAATACTTGTCCAAACTTGTGATTTTATTAACAAAAGAATTAAACAGTCAACAAATTACAAGAGATGTCCAAAACTTTGTCCATTTACATTTATACACAGTTTGCAACGTTTTCTCATTGAAAATCGCATACCTTGAAAAGACTGGCGATTGCCGGAAATAATAGATGTAGCTGCATGGATTCTTTCTATTTTTTTTTTAATAAAATCACTAGCTGGGACAAATATTTTCAACAATCTTCTCCGAATGTTTTAGATGAATTGCTGTTTCATAAATTAGTTCCTGTTACACATTCCAAACATAAGTACTTGGTAGTTATTGAAAAAAATACAAGAACATTTTTTTTAAATTCATTTTTAAAGTGATCTTGCAGACTTCATGAAATCATTAAATATCTTGAAAACTACAAATTTTTTGATACGTAAAGGTTATTCGTTTTTCACGTGAAAACCATTGAGGAATACAAAATTGAATAAAAATTGCTTCAAATGTCAGTGGCGTAAAAAATGGAAGGGGAAAGGTAACATATTCTTCCAAATGTACAGCACAGGATCAAAAATTGAAAAATATTTTTCCATCAAAATATGCCCTTTTACAATTAAAAAGAACCTGCTAAGTGTCAAATCAATTCATTCATCCATTCCAAAGTTATCGAATTAAAATATCCAATTTTTCAAAACTTTAACACCCTGTAATTCGAAAAGTGAAGAGGCTGGACTCCTTAATCTTTATATCATTTTGTCCAATTTTACGAGAGGTATATACATGCAAACGTTGTAGGTGTCATTTGAAAACTCCCTGTATTTTTCATGGGTCGAAAGTACCCAAATTTGAGATTTTTCGAACCTTAAAAAATTCATATCTTTGGAAATATCAACTTTATCGTGAAAATTCATAGGACCTTTTTTTATTGGTATTTCAATAAAGAGTATAAAAAAAATTTGTCCGGTTGAAAAATAACAATTCCTTGCAATTGTTTAAACAATATGCACAAAATCATAAGATCGTGTTAAATAATATTCAGATCGAAAGAGTAAAGACAATGAAATATTTAGGTGTCATTATTGACCCTCAGTTGACTTTTGACATGTATGCGGACTATTTATGTAAAAAGTTAGGCAAAAAAATTGGATTTTTTGGGAGAATTGCAAGAGAGTTATCTGAATGGTCAAAAAGATTAGTATACAATTCTATAATTCTTCCTCATTTCAATTACTGCACATCATTGTTACTTTCATGCTCCAAAGAACAACTAACTCGTCTGCAGATATTGCAAAACAAATGTATGAGAATATTACTCAAATGTGGTAGGCGCGTTCCTATTGAAAATATGTTTAAACATTTGAATTGGTTGTCAGTCCAACAAAATGTTGAAAAAGCTAACCTGGTGTTGATTTACAAGATAATTAATAAAAAATTACCTCAGTACCTAACTGATCTACTAGTATCTAGGTTTGAACTCCATGGCCGATTATTACGTACAAACCAACATTATAATGTAGAATTTACAAGTAAATCATTTCTCATGAAATCACTGTTCTCTGATGGGCTTCGACTTTACAATTCGCTACCAACTGATATTAAAAACAGTAAAAATGTGTACATATTCAATAAAAATGTGAGTTTATTCCTTAGAGATGGGACATTTTAGTTTTAAGTTATTTTCTTTTGTATATTGTATATCAATAGAATTAGTTGTTTGTAATTAGCTTGGAGCTAAATAAAGATTACTTACTTACTTACTATGGCACCGAGTTGCCCCATGGCAACATGCATTTATATCATCAGTAGAGCAATTTGAAGAGGATCGCATAAAAAAATTGAGGTGGAATAGTTTTCGGTACTCATGCGCAGATTCCTCCTAGACTAATAAATAGTATTTGCAAAATGAACGATAGATAACTGGTAAATAAATCTATTTGTTTCCTTCCTGATTGCTGCAGTATGTATCAAAGTGGTTGAGAGAAATCGGGCGCGGCAGGCCAAATTTGTCATAATCATTATTTAATAATTCTAAAACAGAAATTATCAAGACTACTCGTTCATTCGTTCGCAAATTTTCATAAGTTCACTCGATTCTTGCTAAAATAAGCACGAGAAGTGCACCCCAGAAGCTCATGCTATTTTGCAGGACAGAGTGTAATTATTAAAACAAATTTTTGATCAATATAAAATATATATTTCTTCAATTTATAAAATATAACCGCAATAAAACAAGTAGATCTGCATTTTTAGTAAAATATATAAAATGTCAAGAGGATAAAAAAAATTATACCATAAAAAGTATTTTGCATATTTCAACAATTGCAGAATATAATTTGGAAATTACATCCTCTGAAATAAAAAATAGTACGAACATTCTTTGAATGTATATTGAATCAACAAATAATAAAGAAACTAAAAATTGTATTTCTTAGAATTAAACAAAAAAAACTTAATACAAAAATAACAATACAGAATATTTTTTTTTATCACAATTTATACTACAACTCAGCCACTTTGGAAGCGAATTGTTAAATATGTAAACAAAAAAAATCACGAATTCTTAGCGGAAGAATGAAATTTATTTTTTAGTACTTGAGGGTGCTAGCAAACTACCGAGCGAAACGTAGATTACCGTTAAAAGAAGATGACATTTTTCTTCCTCCACCCGTTCAGCTGTCAACAAATATTCAGCAAAATAATGAATATTTTTAACAGAAATAAGGAGTATCTAATGGAACGGTTGACTCTCAAAATAAGGCGGTGTAATCCAATTTGAAATCATAATTTGGTCAAAAATTACGTCAAATAGATGAATATGATAATTTTATGAGAAATGGTTCATTTTTCTTGTTGTAAGGTTAATCAAAAGACTCCAATCTTCCTTAACGACTTTCTACGACTACGTTAGTTATTTACAAAACAATAATGTTAGTTACTTGTTCAACAATATCAAAAATGCCTGAGTATTTTACAATAAATTCCACAATGTAAGGCACATTAATGGTATACAAAAGTTAACAGTTAAAAAAATAGAAACGTCACTTAAATCTATTCTGTATTATCCTAGGGAATGTTAAACTTTCGAATGATAAAATACGACCAACACCAAAACAATTCACAGCATTGCACATATATAAACATTTATATATAAAAATATGTTACGTATATACATAAAATATAAAAAAAAGATTACAGAAAACTGAAATAAGATTTTATCAACATTAAAATTAAATGGAAGGCAATATCTGAGAAACAATGATAAAATCTTACTTCAGTTTGTAGAATCTGCTTAACATTATATGGTTTGTCAAAGTCTGTATTCCACCAAAATGTCTTAAATTTTTGCTAGGATACCAGTTGTTTTTTCCTTCGACAAAAGAGAAGTTTTTGTAAGCCTCTAAGTATACAAAGTAACAACTCAAGAGGAAACTGTTTGTATTTTTCATTTTTTACTGAAATAACAAGAATTTCTTAAACTTTTGTGGTTTAATTTCTTCAAAAAGAAATACATTTTTGGAAAACCCTGGTACAAATGAACTACCCGGTTTTTTCCTGAAATGACAAAAAAGACATTTTTAGAAAGCCTCCTGCCTTAGTACAAATGAACTACCCTAAATACAAAACTGCATTCGACCATTTTTTATTAAAATAAAAATATCTTGAGCTTTTACGAAGATTTTTTAATTTTGACAAAAGAGAACCTCACTACAAGTTAACTACAGAAAACTGATTGTAGTTAGCATTTTTTACTGAAATAACAAAAATATCTCAAACTTTTGTGAAAGGACATTCCAGTGGTCTAATTTCTTCAACAAGAAATACATTTTTGGAAAACCACCTGCTTTAGTACGAATGAACTACCCCTAATAGAAAACTGTTTTTTCCTGAAATGACAAAAATATCTTGAACTTTTGCGAAAAAGACATTTCTAGAAAACCTCCTGTCTTAGTACAAATGAACTACCTTTAATACAAAACTGCATTCGACTATTTTTTATTAAAATAAAAATATCTTGAACTTTTACGAGGATTTTTTAATTCCTTTGACAAAAGAGAAGTTTTTTTAAAACCTCACTACAAGTTAACTACAGAACACTGATTGTAGTTTGCATTTTTTACTGCAATAACAAAAATATCTTAAACTTTTTTGAAAGGACATTCCGGTGATTTAATTTCTTCAACAAGAAATACATTTTTGGAAAACCACCTGCCTTAGTACGAATGAACTGCCCCTAATAGAAAACTGTTTTTTCTTGAAATTACAGAAATATTTTGAATTTTTGCGAAAAAGCCATTTTTGGAAAACCTCCTGCCTTAGTACAAATAAACTACCCTTAGTACAAAACTGCATTCGACCATTTTTTATTAAAATAAAAATATCTTGAACTGTTACGAGGATTTTTTAATTCCTTTGACAAAAGAGAAGTTTTTTTAAAACCTCACTACAAGTTAACTACAGAAAACTGATTGTAGTTTGCATTTTTGGTTGCAATAACAAAAATTTCTTAAACTTTTTGAAAAGACATTCCAGTGGTTCTACAAGAAATACATTTTTGGAAAACCTTCTGCCTTAGTACGAATGAACTACCCCTAATAGAAAACTGGTTTTTCCTGAAATGACAAAAATATCTTGAATTTTTACGAAAAAGACAATTTTATAAAGATTTCTGCCTTAGTACAAATGAACTACCCCTAATAGAAAACTGTTTTTTCTGAATTGACCAAAATATCCTGAATTTTTGCGAAAGAGACATTTTTAGAAAACATCCCGCCTTAGTACAAATGAACTACTCTTAATAGAAAACTGCATTCGACCATTTTTTATTCAAATGAAAATATCTTGAACTTTCAAGAGGATTTTTTAATTCCTTCGACAAAAGAGAAATTTTTGTGAAACCTCAGAAGTTAACTACAGAAAACTGATTATAGTTTGCAAACAACTGTTGATATTTGACAATTTTTGAATGAAATAACAAGAATATCTTAAATTCCAACAATAAAAAACATTTAATTCCTTCGACAATAGAGAAGTTTTTGTCTCAGTACGAAGGAACTTCCTTTTTAACAGAAATCTATTTGGATTAGAATATTTTTCACTTAAAATAACTTTGAAATTTGTGGTGTAAAGTAATTCCAATGGTCTAACCTCTTTGAAAACTTTCCGCAAATTTATTTTTTCATTTCAAGGTTTCATTATGTTTTACAAAAGACGGAAGAATTTATAATATACAGCAATTTATCATAAAATCTGTTCATAGAATAGCAAAAAATTAATCAATTACTAACAATATAAATTCAAAAAAATCCTTTCATTGTGAACAAATATAAACCATAAACTGAATATATCTATCTACACACATTTTTCATAATACCTGATTTTATCCATCACATATGGGAGTTTCCAATCTATTCACAATAGAAAAAAACCTCTCATTTACATAATAAGACAAAAAACTACCGGCCAGCAATAGAAAGATAACAAAAAAAAGGAGGGTCTAATAAAGATAATTCATTAATCATCCATTATCGTTATGAACAGACTATAAAACGGTATTTCCTACCTGAGACAATTTAGAGATGTATAATACAGTCTTAATTAATTTGCCATTATTTGTACCTTAAAAACTATTCGAATGGCACAAAATAAATCAAATATAAATTCACGCTTTCTCAACTAAGGGAGTTTCTGAGTGGGAAATTTGCATGCCAGTCGCTTTGCCGTTATTTAATGGATGACCGTTGAGGAGCGCGGGATTTAAAATAACCGGAGGGGTACTTTCGGGGTGTTTAACAGGCGATTCCGTTAATTCAAACTTATCATCGATTTTTAACATTACATTGGCGTGTTTTTGATTCGCCGCATAGAATCCTTTTCGCTGAAAATGGGGCAGAGCATATTTGAGTTTATTCCAAAACCAAGGCTTTCCCCATTCTACGTAAGTATTAGTGTTGAGATAAGCCTTGATGTCTTCATCTAATCTACTATCATCAAGTTCGCCGTACTTTACTACAATCACTCGAGCTCTTCCTTCTTTAACTGCTTGAGTGTGAGCAGTTTTAAATTCCTGTATACCCCATACGCTGTCCAAAAAGTTATTGGACAACACCACAAGAGTTCTTCTGGAATTCATAACGGAATTCGCAACATGCGTCAAGATCATCTCGCCAGGCTCCCAATCTCTAACGTGAATGCAAGTTTTAAACGGTCTAGGACCAGACTCGAGCACCGGGAGCAAGTTTTGTGTAACAAATTCTTCGTCTTTATTGGAATAACTGATGAAAATATCGTACAGTTTATCTTCGTCGATTTCTTCTTCAGTAACGAACCACAAACATAGATTTTTGGAAAACAACCATACTTTTACTTCTTGTCTGTAGTATATGTATAAAATTAATCCAACAACTGTTAATAACAGGAAAGATAAAGCTGGCAAAACAATAAATAAGATTAGGGCCGTGGACGGTCGACAAAGATCAGTTTTTTCAATCAGCAACATATGATCTTCTTTACATACAACATCTTTCGAGTTCACCTGAAACAAAAGTTAAAAAATTGATCACTTAATAGTTATTTAACCAACAAGTGTATTAATGAGGGCCATTAACAATCGAGATAATTTAATGTTCGAGGTTATTAATTGCCCTTTTAATACTCGTGTTAGTGACAAAGCTTTTCCGTCGACTATATAAGTCTGAAATGTATGTTTGGTTACCTACACCAGGGTAGGGGATCTCTGAAGGCGCGAGGGTGCTGCCTCATAGAGAGTCCCGTCAGTACTAAAATTTCTAATTTAGTGAGAGCTGTAACGCCGTTAATGGTAGTTGCAGATTCTTCCACATATATCAGCGCTAACATCCTAACGTGTTATCTATGATCCCAACCTGACAACTGCCTGACAGCTGCAGATCAACGTTTTACAACGTGTATCATGAGTTTGTCCGGTTTTTGTTTTTAAAAACTATTTTGGTTGTGTGTGTTGAGTATTCGTAGTGGGCTTTTATTGTTTATAGTGGGACTTTTATTTCAAGAGACAATGTCAAGAATATGTATTGTGAAAGACTGTAATGTGAGGTGCACCTGGTAAGCTCTATCTTTATAAAAAAAACGTTTTATTAAATGAAAAGTGACAGAAGTAGTTATTCTTCCATACAGCTTTGAACTTCCCAGAATTGTTGTTGAATATTAATTTTTCTTCGTGTTTGTCATTGAAATATGTAAAAAAACGTTCCATTTATTGTATACTTTTTTTATTCAACAAAATATATAAAATTGATGATTATTGCTTCATTTTTCTCACTTCAGGCATTATGGTCCATTTTTTGACACTTCATTTGATTCTACTTGACTATTTGATTGTTATTATTGTAATATCAATCTAATGTTGAGTAACTTTAAATGAAATATCAAAAAATGGATCATAGAGGGCGCCACGGGTCTGTTTCCCATCTATAAGTATTTTTTCATCTATGGCCTACACCACAGGTAACTGTCAATATAAATATAATGTATAAGATGTGCGTGGGTTTGCCCATAGAGAAATCGTTGAATAATGTAAATCATGCATTAATAGACGTCATTAAATTATGATTTTGTTCAATTTTGAGAACGTTAATAGATAATAGCATATGTTAATAAACGGTGGACGGAAAAATAATTTAACTGACGATGCAAATGTAATTTTTGGTAATTAATAAAACTTACCTCCTTGTAATGGTCCCTAATAAATATTTGAAGTTCCAGAGCAGAGCATCCACACTCCCAAGGATTATTTGATAATTGAATAGTTTTTAGATCAACTGTTTTGTTCATCACTTGGAACAGTTCCGGACTAATGTGTGTTAATTCATTTCTATCCAATTTTAAAACCTAAAAAAGTTATTTGATTAAACCCCGAACTAACATTATAGTAAATAATAATAACAATATACTTACTTCAATTCCCAGTGGAAGCCATTCCAATTCCTGCAATTTATTGTTGGATAGAATCAAAACTGTCACATTTTCGTAACCTAAGCCAGGCTCAAGACCGCCACGTATATAATTTCCATCTAAATTTATAAAAACTTTCTTGTTTGTAATCTGTAATTTTGGGAAGCGTGTCATATTTCTGTTTGTACAATCTACTTCTATGGAATCTGTATATGGCCTCCAAAAACATTCACAAATCTCCGGACATGGAATAATTTTCATTTGACAGCTAATATCTTTTGGTTTCAGATCTGTTATTTGATAACCGTTGAATATTTCCGGCTTTTTGCATTCAATTCCAGTTACATCGATGTCTACTATTGCCATTACACCTAATTACAACACAATTCAATTCAACTGATATTTAATGAGTTTGGAATGGTTTTTCTTACCTGGTGTTAGGTCATTTTGGATGTAACGAACTAAATCATAGTTTCTACAGTCGCATATTAATGGATTATTTTTTAAATCCAAGATAATTTGATGATTTGTATTGTGATAGGCATCCAAATCTTTCATATTAAGCTTTGTTTGATCTTCAACAGCTTGAAAGTCAACACCTTCTATTTCATTATTACTTACATCAATGGTTTGCAAATTTTTTGATAGTGCAGAAGTAATGTCAAGGATCTAAAAACAACAAATACAGAAATATTTGTATGTGAAGTCAGTACAAAATTTTAAGATTCAGTAGGTTTTTTACTTCTGAAAAATTACTATTTTAGTTAATAATCAGTGAAAATGGAAAAAAATGTAGATAATTACCTCAATGGTACGAATTTTGTTGAAGTTCAAATGGATGTCTTCTATGTTATGCATACTCAAAAGAGAAGTTGGAAATTTTGTAATAGAATTATGTTTTAAAATTATACTTTTGAGAGCAGTGCAGCGTGCAAATGGAGTTGTATCGTAGGAATAATTTGTGTCATAAACATTATTAGATAAATCGAGTGTTGTTAAATTTTTAAGCGACAGGAAAGCTTCTATGTGAATATCAAATAGTTTGTTATTTTTAATTTTAAGTGTTATCAAGGCTTTTGTATTTTTTAGCAAATTTTTAGATATATAAGTGATATTGTTGTTATCTAAAATTAGAGTTTGCAAACTAATCAGATCGGAAAACACATCATCTGGAAGGGAATTTATCTGATTGGAGCTCAAATCTAATATTGTCAATTTTTTTAAATTCTTGAATAAGCTATCTGGAATGTTCTTGGTATTTGTATTCAAGAGGATGATTTTTGTTAATTTTTCTAAATTAGCAAATATTTGATCGGGTAAAATCAGGTTGGGATTATTTTCCAATCTAATGCTGGTTAAATTTTTGTTGTTTTTAAATATTGTTGAATGAATGTTTCCAATTTTATTAGCTCCTAAATTGATAGTTTCTAATTTTGTGAGTTCCGAAAAACTGTCCTCCTCAATAAAACTTATTTTATTTGAACTCAGTTCCAAAGACTTTAAATTTCTTAACCCGCTAAAGTCACTCCTTTTTATAGAAGTAATTTGATTACGCCAGAGATGTAGTTGTTTTAATTGCGTTAGATTTTGAAATATTCCACGAGGTACTTCTGTAAGTGGGTTTCCTATGATATGTAACACTTTTAATGAAGAGGGAAGCTTGAAATTGTCCATGTTAATAATTTCACTATTTTCTAAATAAAATTGTGATAATTTTGGAAGATATACAAGTAGATCATCATCCAGTAAATTTTCCATGTTAGATAAAGTTAAAATGTCAAGGTTATTTAATCCATAGAAAATATTTTTGGAAACAACATCACTGGATGAATTTTCTGGTAGAGAAATGTTATTTAAATGGAGCTGTTCAACATTTTTTATGTTAAATTTGTTGAATAATGACAAAAAATTATCCTCTGGTAGAGGACAAGAATTTATTCTGATAGTAACATTATTTCCACATGTGTAATTTGGAAATAAATATACATCAAAAGTTTCCATATCATAACAATCAATATTTAAGTAATCTTCAGGCATAGAACGGATTATAAGATTATTATTTAATGGAGGACATTGATATTCATAATCCTCTGCATATAAACATAAGCACTGAGTGGAATTATTGTTGTCACATTGATCTCCTGCATTTACTTGTAAAAATGCAAACAAAAATGTTATTATGAGTATTGAAAATGCCATTTTAATCTGAAACAAAAATAAGACAATTGATATTGCATCATAAACTAAGCTTGAATAATACAGAATGTCCCAAGATAAGTGCCACATAAATTACAAAATAAGATAAAAGCAAAGGGCTTTTAAAAGTCCATTTCAAATTTGGAAAAGTTTTGTTTTGTCATTTATCCAACTTTTTGTAGGACTTTTAAATTCATAATTTTTCAAGCCTACCTCATTAAATCCGATTAAATCTTCGTAAAGCAATTTAAAATTATCATTAAAACTGACTAACTAGATCAATTTCACCAAAGATATTAGAACCATGTTTTTTTAAACTTCTCTAAAATTATGTTTTTGTGCTTTATTTTAAATTGTTGTTATATGAACTAAGTCTTTGTCAATAAGCAAGTGTTTTTCAACAATAAGGTATATTTCTCTCTCTCTCTCTTTCATGCATCTAAGTATGTGACACCTTTTCCTAAATAAGTACTATTAAAACCAGTTGGGTAAGAATTAATTACAAATTAATGCTACAATATTAAGCGAGCCCAATATTTTGGAAATACCCAAGTTTCTGTTTAGCTTATACCTTTCCATTTCAAATAATTGTCAGAAATGAAATACAAAGTAATAATTAAACCACTATAACATGTTCCACGGAAAATTTTGAATGCAGTCTAGATGTGCAAGATACACAAGAGAGGATGAACAATAAACCATATGATAAAAAAATGCATGGTTTTAACAGATATATAAATAACAATAATTGCAAGTACAGAAACCGAGACAGAAACCTAATGATACAATTTAGAGTAAATTTGGGGTAGTATAAAATTGCATGAATTATGTGAGAACTGTAAACTTTAGTGGGTTTTAGAATGTAGAGTTCTTTAAAACAATAGGTAACTTATTTCACTAATATATTAAAATTGAATTCACTTTACTTATTTAAAATATCAACTATAGATCAGACTATTCTTTTGAAACATTTAGTTTATTGTGATTTAATGATGAAACATGTTTCCAACTTGACCACCTTCTATAATTCTAATTAAACCAATTCGTTGCAGAATTTACCTTAATATACTAAAAACCTTAAATACCTATGATTCGTTTCAGAAAATTAAATTGCACAGGCATAATAATGTTTTGTATATAACATCTTGGAGCAAATATAGATTTCAAGGAAACGTAAATATTTGTACGTGCGTAACCCTCTTATTGTTTTTGTTAGATAAAACACAAATTTTGCTTGCCCAAATTTAAAACTATAATTTGCAAATTCAATAAAATTATAAAAATAAAAGTTATATTCTTACGTTTAAATATTTCGACTTACTTTAAAATTGGCTTAATGATCCATTAATAAATAACAGGAAAACTTGATTCTTGGAATTATGCATATACCTCCATATTGTTTATAATCAATCAATCACTAGTGATATCACCCAATATTTACAACGATTAAAATTCAGACTGCGTGATGATAATAACTACCAATAGTTTATAAACACAGAAGCTGGCAATATTTTCTTTTATTAATTAATGGTTTTTACAACGTTTATTGTCAAAAACATCAAAACACTAGCCATATTTATCAGAAATACTTTGCTTGTCAATTGTCAAATGTCAAATTTGGAGTCAGTAGCGTTGCCAGGGCACCGGAAAATATATAAAAATAAAATACAGTTTTAAAAACTCGAGTTCTAGGATCCTATTCTATAACAAACCTTTAATTGATTAGAAAGAGTAGAATAATCTGTAAATTTGGATTCAATTTGAGCTCGTAATTGTAGCTATAAAAAAAATAATAAAATTTCTAGAAAGTAATAGGTAGGTACTCCCCCACAAATGTTTAAGTCTGACAATGGAGATAATAAATTTTATAAAAATGAGTATTGTATATATATCTAATCAATTATTGTAAAGATTCACAAAAATGTTTGGGAATCCTAAAATATATTTTAGTGGAAATTACGCTTAGGGAACGAGTCCCGTAAAATGTATTCTTAGTAAAAATATACTACAAATACCTATGGCAAAGCTGGGAATTTATTAAATAGGTATATTGCTATTTTAAAGTAGATCTCGTAAATAAATAAATTGCAAAAAGCTTGCAAATACACACACGATTTCATCTGTAGGTACGGAACAATCTTCAAAAGGCGCAAATTTTTAGTAAATTTGTTTTTAAACAGGTACTTACCTAATATATACAAGTGTAAGTTATATTTTTTGTGTGATATTTGGAAAATTGAAGCTCTTTTTCAAATTTAAATATATAAAATAGGTAGATAATGTAACGGTAGATTTAAGCGCATGCGTTACGGCAAAATATTGTTTTTTAGCATTACAGTTAGGTTTATTTCAGTAGATGCCGTGAAGGGTGAGAAATTTTCTTAACTACGTCATACAATATAATTGTACAAATACTCATGGTGTAAATTACACCATGCACATACCAGTGGAAAGTGGAGTCCCTGTTAAATCAGAAGTTGCTTGAACCAACGTTTTTTCGTCGAAATCGAACTTCTGATGAAGATAAAATGCACATAATATTCTTAAACCACAACATTTTATCAAGGACTACAATTTCAACTAGACTTCTTGAAAATCTCAACACAATAGGTCATTTTTTCCCGGTAGGTATACCACATATAATACGGTATTTCTAGTATGGGTACTTCTCGTTTTCGGCTTGTGAAATCGTACCAGAAGTGTGGGACCAAATTGTACTCAGCGTCGGGTTGGATGATGAGTACACCTTTTACTTCAATCTACCTTCGCATCACAATAATATGAGAGCAGGTATAACTATGAAGAGTGAACTAAATATATATCAGATATCTGGCCCTAGGCTTCGAGATCTTTCACTCTCTCTTTCCATTTCCCTCTGTTCCTCGCATCGTTTTCCCAGTCCCTTACTCCCACTGTTTTCAAGTATCTCCTAACCACCTCCAACCATTTCTTCCTTGGTCTTCCTCTTCTCCTTTTACCACCTTCTCCACCTTTCAGCACTCGTTTTACCCATCTATCTTCTGTCATTCTACTCTACCTATATGTCCCGCAACCATCTCCCTCAGATATAGAAACATTTAAATAAATTACTTCTATATCTCCTATATTATTATGTAAAATATAATTCAAATTTCTTAAGTTCGACCCTGTAGATAGTTTTATTGGAGTTGATAAGTGAATACCATTTAGTTTAGTGCGGTTTTTTCAGCTCCTGCATGTATACTCCATTCCAAGATATTTCGATTTAACTTATCATCAACATGATTTATTGAAAAGAAAAACTCTCAGCAGGTAGTCTGATGACTTATCGTTCTCGTTTCTTAGAAAAGATGTTATTATGAATATTATGATTATATACAATATGTCCCCCTAAGTTGGAATCATATGGAAAATTTTTTTATTATTATAATTTTAGGAAGAAAAGTTATTCTTAACAAAAAGTTCTGCATTATCTAAAACCTAGAATACAGAATTTTTTCGGTCATATACGAGGTTTGTCAAAAAATATGAGTTCTACCCAAGAGTAAAGTACCTTTAAATTTGACAATATCGAAAAATGTTAGGTACCAAAAAAAGTTGGATATGTCGAAGCATTAGTATGAGTAAAAATTAAATTTGTTTTAGATAATGATAGATAGATAATGCAGAGCTTTTTATGAAGAATAACTTTTCTTCCTAAAATTAATAATAAAAAGGTTTTCCGTATGATTCCAACTTAGAGGGACATATTTATTGAAATATTTGGCTGGTAAAATAATGATGGGTTTTAAAATCTAAATTTCCAGCTACGGATCTGTTACTACAGTTTACTGTACAATGAGGAATTTATAAACTTCCATAATTAAATCCATTACACCAGAAACCGAGTAGACGAAATATTGTGAAATATACTCTACTAAACACTCAATCTATAAACCAACAAACTATGTAGTAATTTGGGCGTCCCCTGTATACACAGTGCACCTGTTTTTCAGCGACCGTTTTTCCAGCTTGTTTTTATAAGCGCGACATGAAAGCGCATATAACAAGTGAACCTGTATTCATTTTTTATGTAGGGTGGTAATACCTGTTTTGTTTTAAATTGTGTTTGATTTATGCTGCGGATCAGATATAACAATCTGCGGATAACTACTTATAAATTTAGATGTTTTCAGATTACCAGATATTCAAGATAAGTAAAAGTTCATGTTGTTTGTTGTTTTTATGTGTCTACGTGAATATTTAACATTTTCTAGCGTTCTATATCTCCCTTGTGGGTCATAGTACAATGAAGGTCAAGTTATTTCATAACAAAAATATTGCTTTTATAAATTCCCCAGTTTTATTTTTAACCATATCTTTTTTAACAGAGATTTATGTTTGTGGAACTGCGTCAAATTCGCACAAATTTTTATAGGAGCTTAAAGTGGGGGACAACACTCGCAGAATACGAAGCACCAAATTATTAATATATCAATATCGCTAATAAAAAAA